>RJWT010037915.1:0-12969 GCA_004365215.1 Cuniculus paca
TTGGCTTCACACTCACAGCTTCACACACTGCCTTCTCAGGGGGCATACTGTCTGGAATCCCAGGCCTTCTTCTGAAATCTGGGTGGAAGGCTTTCTGACCCCAAAACTCTTGCTTTCTGCATGCACCTAAACCAGCACCATGTGGATGATGCCAAGGTCTGCCACCAGCTAGAGCAGTAGCTAGGCTTTCATCTCTTTTGGCTGCAGGGTTTGAGTACCTATGAACCAAATCCCAAACAAGAATTTTCCTAGGCCACCACCATTCTGGTGCGTGGTACTCTGGGGCTTTCTTTTCAAAGCAAAATCTTTCAACTTTGCAACTCTGAGGCTACAAAGAGTGGAGTCCTGCTGCTTCTTGTGATATCCTCAGGTCATCTTTTGTATTCTCTTGTTCTATCTAGCAGTCAAGATCTTCACTGTTCTATCTTTTCAGTCCAAAGCTTTACTGGAGTTTCCAGTATTTTGAGCCAAACTCAAAATACTTTGAATCATTCTGCTGATGTTTTTGTTCTTTATTCTCAACATAAATCTGACTAAAAGCTCCCAAAAGTACCCATTCCACTGCCTCAACATTAGACTGCCTTGAAATTTCTTCTGCCAGATTAGTTAGTCTGGTGCTCTTAATCTTAGACTCAAACAAAGTCTCTGGACACTAGCAAATTGCAGACAAACTTTCTGCTAAGGCATAAGGTACACATTCTGGAGTCCAGCAGCCAATGTAGTCCTTCTTCCCAGAAGAAACCTCCTGCACCTGATCTTTACCAGCATTCCATCTCTTTTTCAGCTGACATATCTGAACCTTTCCAAATTCTTACAATCTGTTTTCAAAGGCTTCTGAACCCTATGGTCAGGTATAGTCATAGAAACAACCCCACTCTTGGTTCCAAATATCATCTTACTTTTCTCTCATTGCTGATACAAAATACCCAACACCCAAAATTGAAAGAGGAAAGGGTTATTTAGTTCACAGTTTTCGGAGGTTTCAGTCTACAATCCTCTAGCTGCAAGGCAGGATGGCAGATGGCAGAAGGGTGACCATTCATGGCAGAAGATAACAAAGCTAACAAGAGACCTTAACAGCATCTTTCTTCCCCTTTTGTATTCTATCTAGGTTACTAGGATTAGGGTGGTGCCAAGCCAATCAGTAAAATGATTTAGCAATCATGCACCCTTAATCCCAGCATCACACACTGTAGATTCAGCCACCTCTGAAAAAGCCCCACCTAAAACTGCATGAGGCTTTGGGGGGACATCTAGACACACACCATAACATGTACATACATACTCTGTAGGCTGCTCTAGGTAATTTGGCTGTTGGTCTCAATAATATGGAAAGATATTTGATATTCAGTAAATACAGATGAATCAACTGTAACGAAGACAAGACATTCCTTTATTTTTATTTACATCTTCGTAAATGCTTAGTCTAAAAAATAATGAACTCTAACACTACAGAATATAAAATGTGACAACTTCACTCACTATAGAAATTTACCCAATTATAATGTTTAATAGATTAATTTACCTGGAATCTATATGCTTGTTAATAATTTTCAGAAGCTACCTGTATTAGTAAGAAGGCAAAGAAATTCAGTTGTACATTGGGAGAATTCTTTGTGAAGACAATATTCCATATAAAGAAGAGCATTAATGTGTGGTCATGGTTTAATTTGATATTGTCTGTTTTTAAAAAACTGCTGATACTGATATTAGTTTCCCAGGGCTATACTAACAAATCACCACCAATTGGTGGCTTAACACAAAACAAATTTATTCTTTCACAGTGTAGGAGGTCAGAAGTATCGATTAAGGTGTCAGCAAGGTTGGTGCTTTCTGCAGAGTTGGTGCTTTCTGCGGGCTGTGAGGAAGAACCTATTCTTTGTCTCTTTCTGAGCTTCTGATAGTTGCTGGAAATCTTTGGGTTTCTTTGGCTTGTCAATGGCTTTACTCCACTCTTTGCCACCACTCAACTGTCTTTCCTGTCCTTGTGTACATATATGTCCTCCTCTCACATAAAAATATCAGCCTCTAGCTATCTTTAGACTCACTCTCATCTCATAGAACCACATCTTAACTAATTAAATATGGAAAAATTCCATTTTAATAAATGGTCACATTCTGAAGTCCCATATGAGCATGAGTTTTTGAAGGACATTATTCAGCCCCAAGCACTGGAGAAATATCCACATGGGAGCATCTAGAGGAGACTAAAAATCTTAAAGATCTGTAGGAGTAAGGCAGCTAAAAGAAGTGAGTTTAGTGAGCCAAGATAAACAGCAGTTGACTTTCCTCTTGGTGTTGTGTGTGATAGAAAAGGCAGCTCCCAATCAGAGCCATTCATGTAAGGGTGCAGGCAGATAGCATACTGACAGATCTCCCCATAGAAGATAATAATTGAAAGTCTTAAGGGAAAGATAGATAGATGGATAGATGGATAGATAGATACATAGATACATAGATTTCACAAATGTTGATTTCATTGCTTTAAATATTGTATAGATTAAAAAGTTCCAACACTAGCCCAACAGAAATCAGTTTGAAATAACAAAACTATAAAATGACAGTTCTTAAAAGAGCCTGACTGGCATTAGATTGACCTCCTATTTGAATAACCCAATTCAACTGATCTGGCGTAATAAGGCATAGCTAATTTTTAAAGCTGCCTTGGTAATGTTACTAAACAATGAGAGCCACAAGATTGTAAACCTTTTACTTCATTGAATACGTTATGTGAGTTTCATTGCTGGCACTTTCCATGAGTCTACCTTATCATACAATCAATGAATATTTATTGGTTAAATTAATGAATTAATTTCTATGGCATTAATACACTGTTAGAAGATGAAGATTATAAACCGTGTTCTAAAAAGACTGAAGATAGGAAAGTAATATCTCACCCTGGAAGTTATAATGGATTATATCTTAGTTTTTCTGGCATTTGAAAAATTTTTGTAGAAACAATTACCTCATTCATCTCCTAACTTCCTTGAGATTAGTAAGTGTCATTTATTATTAGCCCCATATTTCAGATGAAAAAATTAGATCTCTGAGTTTAGCTTTCTCTTCAACTGTATTATTATTTTTTAATACCACTAAGAATTTGATGGATGTCCTCAGAAAATGGAATTAGAGTCATTGTTTCTACCAAAGGAACATGAGTCACCAAAGTTCTTCTAAGTATGTTCAAGATAGAATGAGTTGCCTAGAAACCTAAATGTGGATTGGGGAAGGAAATAAAAACTATGACACAAAGGAAAACAAATATCCTGCAGATGCAAATGACACAATGAGATACATCTAGGCAGTGAATGTGTCAGTTTTATGGAAGCAATGTTCATAGTACAGAGATCATAATGTGAGACAAGGAGTCAGGCAGATGGACAACTACTCACAACCTGATAATGCCACGTAAAGACCGCATGCATGTCTCTATTTTTAATTTCCTCAGCTATAATTTAGCTGTTGTGATATTAGTTGCCACTGGGGCTCTTGGGAAGGTTAAATGATACAATGATCCCATAAAGTACTTGGCACATGAAAAGTACTCTTATCATCATTGTAGTCAGCACTGCATTTTAGGCATTGTTTCTCTGCATCTGTCCTTAAGGCAAGATTATGTTCAAGGTGAAATATAGTGCAATTCCTCATACTATTGATTAATTCCTTGTTTATATTTATCATTTCTGTTAAATTTTTAGTTTCATGAGATCAGTAAATATGTTTTTTTTTTAACCAGGTCTGAGTCATCTCTCAATGAATATTGCTGAATAAAACATTTATTTCGAGCATTACCGTTAATGCTTAAAAATCCTCTATTCACTCCCTATTTCACTCAGAGTAAAAGCCAAAGTTCTTACAATGAACAATGAGACTTGGTAGGATTTTATTTTAACAGAAGTTAACTAGAATCAGCAAAAAAAAGCAAGGGACTCCCTCTCCAAAGGTCCTATCAAGGATGTCATAAAGGACAGTGGCCAAGTGGGTAGTCATACAATGAGCTTGACACCATGGCTATAGACACACACTAGTTACTGTGCAAGAGGTTGTGTGAGGCCAGAAAGATTCATTGCACAGTAAACAGTTTATTTGCCTAGAAAATGAACTGCATAATTCTAAAACTTATTCAAAATAAAATTTTAAGTTGTATCTGTTGTCTCTTGTCATCAGAGAATCAACCTCACTCAACTGTAGCTTGCTTTCAGACTTTAAATACACAACCGACTCATTACAAATGAATGTTCGAAGTTAAATGCTTCCTTATCAAAAATGCTAAAAGTTTAGTTTAAAAAAAGAGCAGGAGTTATTAATTAGCTTGACAAGAGAAGGCCCTATAATTTAGGTTTAATTCATTCATTATTAAGGAGGCAATGTTTAAGATAGAGATTTAGGTGTGAGATATACTTTATTATTGCTATACAAGAGAAAATGCTGGTCTAGTTTTTGAAATATTTCTTTTTTTTATTTGAGTTCTGAATGTTAGATGCATTTGTTCCAGCACCAAATGGGTAAAGGGTGAGAATCCTATCTAGCCAGGAGCTGTGTACATGTAACCATGTTTGAAGATCCTAAGCACCCTGGAAAATAGCAAAGGCTGGCATTATTATTATTCCCATGAGCAGGTGAGATCAAAGAGACTGGGTGAGATTATACGACTTTTCTGAAGTTTAAGAACAAAAAAATGGCAGAGATTCAAACTAGTTATTTCTGACTCCAAAGTCCCAAATCTTTCCACTATAAATGTTACCTTGATTATGACCCCAAATATTTGCACTTTAGCTCTGCATTTTAGCCCCCTGTTTCATCTTTCCTACTAATGATAGCTACTTTTGAAATACTATTTTAAAAATGAAGTTGCACCATTTAAATTTGTTACAATATAATAAAATGGTCAGTTAGCCAATGATTAGTTTGTGGGAATAGACCCTATCAGTTGCTGGTAATTTATGCATATAGTTTGCCATCTAAACCAGGACAATTGTGAGCACATTTTTTAAAAAGGAGCAAGTGTGTTATTGCAGGTAGAGTGTCAAGGAATGTTCATAAGCTGGCAGTGTCTCCTTGGGTCAACTCAAGAAGATCTTGTTACCCTACTTACAGAAAGTTACAGATAATTTCTAAACCTCCACAAAAAAAGACACTCCCGTATAAATAGTTCTGACCATTTGATCAGAGAATGAGTGGTATGTTAAACTTTAGTGATGACTCTTACAAGATCCCAAGGAAGACTGATACCTTCTCTGTGGTGCTGTTTTCTGCCTCATTTTCATGTTGGAACCAGTAGGGCAAAATGAGAACTTAGTACAGGCTGAGCGTTCCTAGTCTGAAAACCCACCACTCTGTATTTCCACAGTAGGGATGTTCAACTAGTAAAATCTATGCAAATATTCTAAAACAGAAAAAAAAATCTTAAATCTGTAATACTTCCAGTCCCAATTTGTGCTTAGGTTACTAAAGCTCTGTCCAGGTGTTTCATAAAGCACATAAGCTACACAATGGTAAGCAAGAGCAAATGTAACCCTACCTTGATTGTGTAGAAAACTGAGTCAGGAGTAAGGAGTACAGACAGAGGAAAGAGACTGAGAGAACAGAGACAAGGGGATATTAATAGACACATGGAAAAATAAAGAGATGTAGGAAGACGAGGAGTCAGAAAAACTCAGCCACAGAGTTCCTCAGGGAAAGAAGAGACAAAGAGACAAAAGGAGACAAAGATAAAAACAGAGAGAGAGAGGGAAGAAGAGGGAGAGAGAGAGAGACAGTGACAGAGACAGAGAGAGATGGAGAGACCAAGAGAGTCAGGGAGAGAGGAGCAACCAAGGGGTTGAGAGACAAAATAGCATTCATTATTTGTCAAGCAGGTGTCTTTAAATAGCATTTCTAAGTGGTGTCAAATTTGCTCTATTTGCATTTCGATTCTGTAGATTATTTCCAAATTCAAACACCTGGTGGTTGCCTCCCTCTGAATGAACTAATAAGAGAAGGCAACTGCTTTACAATCAAGCAAAGCAAAACAGGTCAATTAAGAAGGTTAGTTTTCTGCCTCCAAAATTCAAAAGGGACAAAATCAAATATAGATTTTTTTTCCCTCATGTTTGACCATCAACATTGCTGTTATCCTTTTGAAAAGGGAGCATTTACTTGGGGCTGGATGCAAGATCTAATAACAATTGTATGGTTTGGCAGGAACTTTCAGCAAGAATTATTTTTATTATGCTACAATTTCAGCAGTTTGGCTTGGCTCATAGAAGTAGCACATAGTAAGAACTTTGAATTATGTTGGGCTTTGTAGTTTTAGGTATGAATTTGAAAATATTGAGAGAGAGGAGAGCCTGCCATTTTCTTAGAGCAGATCCAGAGGCTCAGGTTCTAGAAAGAAAAAAACATTGATCATCATTCAAAAGCACAAGTTAGAAACTGAACAGAACTGTGAATTATGGAAAAGGAACCTTTATTTCAAAGCAAAACCACAGGAAATAGAAGATTATTTTTTGTCGGCTCTAGTCCAAAAGGGAGGAAAATTGCATAATTCTCATTAGGGTTACATTGCCACTTCTATTAGCATAGTGTCTGTTGAATTGTTGAATTCTTGGTACTCTGCCCATCACTCGGCACTGAACCTGACACTTACACGTAATGGTGTTTCTTGTACAACAGAAAAATCAGTAGTGAAAAATGACCACTTGAATATTTACTGTTGAGAACTGCATGGTCAGAGACATAAAGGAATCAACATAGTGATAGACTGACTCATTTTCCTGTTAGTAAAGATGAATGCTCTTTCATTTAGTTAAATTTAAAGTGCCCTACACATTTGCACACTTACTCCTCTGCTTGTATTTCTTTGTTCATGATATTTTAAGTGCTAAAATACCAGCAGTTTGGTTTGGCTTATAGAAGCAGTCAACTCGATTTTGAATTCTAAGGCAGGAAATTTATACAGTCATCATTGGACTTGGTGGTTTATGTTGTCAGTGATTGTAAGGTATTAATCTGTGTATTATAGATACCAATAAATGTTAATTTAATAAGTGATTTCTATTAATTATTCAACAATTATTTTAGTACCTAATACATGCAATATGCTGTGACATTTGTCCAAAATTAAGAAAAGTAAGACATTGTGTCATCTTATTTAGACATATTTACTCAAATGTAACTTTATTGAAACCTTTTCCAGCTACCATATTTAAAACTACTAGTGTTCCCATTGGCCTCCAAACCGTGCCCACCACCAGATGTCTATAGGCCCCACCCCCACTTTCCACTGACATATTTTATATTTTCCTATGCATTTTTGTGTATTTTTCTTTGGCAACAATAATTAAAGGTTCACTAAAATATTAATTTTTATTTGATTTTTTAGTTATAATTCCCTTCACTGGGACAGTGTCTAGCACAGGGCAGGCACTCGACAAATGTGTTTTGAAAGAACGCACTCATGAATGAACGGAATGTTTCCTTTAAGGAATTCAGTTTTGTAAAACTGACAAATCAGTTATGCAGTTTAATTGGTATTGTAGGTGTAGATTATTAGATTCTGAGGAGCAGGGGCATTTTATATTTTGAATACTGTTTATCCACAGTTCTACAAAGAAGATAATTTGTAATGTTTACATTAGATGCATTATAGTAAATATTTGTGAATAATTAAATACACGTTTGTGGTATAGAAATTATCTAAGAGTGTTTGGTCTCTGGGTGGATAAACATGCTACTTAAACATGTACTTAATCAATCTTCCAGTTGGCTCACCTTCACCACCAGTTTTCCTTTTTTGTTATTGGCCGGTGAACACAGCCCCCCCTCCCCGCCCCCAACGCAATAACACTTATCAGTGAAGCACCTTCAACACGGCTACCCACTTAGGGCCGGGGGAGGGGTTGCATCTGTCTCTGTGAGGAAGCAGATCTTGTAAATTCCATGTGCAACTGCTAGTTATGGATGTGCAGTTCAGAGGCACATCCTGAAACTGTCATAAAACATATGCAATATGATTTCATGCTATCCGTAGATGCTAATTGAACATTTTATATAGCGGACACTATGCAAGCTAATGGAAATACACTAATGAATAAGAAAGAGACTTACAAATTTAATCATGTTACACATTTAATTATGTAGATGGGTTTAATTCTATAATCTTATTGTATATTTTCTACTTTTCCATTTAGCTTTCGTCCTTCTTTCCCTGTGTTCCTAACTTCTTTTTGAGTAAGTTAAATTTTAAGTATTCTATTGTAATTCCTTTATTGGTGTTTTGATTATACTCTTTTGTACTCTAACTTCTAGATATTACAATGTCCCCTTCATTTATTATAGACTACTTAGAGTTAATACCGTGCCACTTTGTATAAAATTGGAAGGACCATACTCCAGTAAATTCCATTTGCCTTCCCTCAAACTTTAGGTTATTGTCAGAAATTTTACATATTACAAATGTAATAAACTCTCAAATATTTTTAAACAAATAATATAATAAGATAATATTTTATATTTACTCAACATATTTTCAGTTTGCAGTACTCTTTATTTCTCCCTGTGGAGTCAAGTTTTCCATATCATGTCATTTCCCCTTAGCCTGAGGCAATTTCTTCAGCATATCATACAATACAGGTCCACTGGACAAGAACTATTGCAGTTTTAATCTGTGAGAAAATCTTTTATTCCACCTTCATTTCCCAAAATACTATTTTTATTCAATACAGAATTCCACCTCGATAGTCTTTATATTCTCTTGAACACATCAATGGTGCTTTTCTATTGTTTTCTATTCTCTTTTGTTCCTGATGAGAAACTACATTATCGTACCCTACAGGTGTCCTTTTCTTCTGTTTTATAAGGAGTCTTCTCAGTTTTAGTTATCAGCACTATGACTATAATATGACTACGTGTGATTCTTCATGTGTTTGTCTTGCTTGAAGTTTAAGGTTTTGCTTTACCTTGATATTTCTGATCAAATGTGAAATCTGATGGCCATTATTTCTTCAAAAATTCATCTCCCAGTTTGTGTGGTTGTCCACTTTTGCTTGTGTTGGGCTTCTTGACATGGTACCCGGATCACGAAGCCTCAATTATTTAAATCTCCTTTTCTCCTTATTATTTAGATTAGAGGATACATTCCTTTTGATTTCTAGTCAAGCCTATATATAATTTTTCCTCAGTGGTCCCCAATATGCTGTTAAGTGAATCTAAAAAGTTTTCATTTTTTATATTTTACTTTTTGTTGCTAGAATTTCTATTTGCATCTTTTTGGTTGTTGTTTTCATTCCTTTTCCAAATTTTCCACTTGCATATTTACTGGGACCATCTTTGTCTTGAAAGCTGTTTCCTATTAATTGCAACATCTGTGTCACTTTAAGTTCTATTTGTGTAAAGTGCCTTTAAAATCTTCATTATGCGTCACATTTTTCTGCTTTATTACATATGGATAATTTTTGAAAGCACAGTGGACATTGTTATAAAACCATGTAGGGAGTTTAGATTGTATTATCTTCTTTAAAATGGGTTGAATATTGTTCTAGAAGGGACCCCATAATTCAACAACTCTCTTTGTTTTTCTCGCTTTAGTGCTGTTTTTGATAGGATGTGTCAATTTGAGTTATTGCGTTAGTCATGTGCTGTGGTACTTACTCTAGGAAATTATCCTTACCCCTAAAGAAACCTTTCTGGACTTATAAGTGAAGTTCAGAGGTGCTCAGTGCTGCCCCCTCCCCCTTTTTTAATCTTTCTTTCTTTCTTTCTTTCTTTCTTTCTTTCTTTCTTTCTTTCTTTCTTTCTTTCTTTCTTTCTTTCTTTCTCAGTTTCCTGGACTGATCTCCACCACGTTCCCAGCACTACATAACTCCTGTTATGTCCATTCGATTCTCAGTCCTACAGTAGCTTCTGCCTAAGTCTCATGAAGCCTTAACCTGAACCTGAATTTCTCAGGCCTTCATCAATAACGTGCATGTCATTCTCTCACGAGTGTCCCCAGCATGCCCCCCAATACACACATACAGACATCCCTTCTCTCATCTCTCACCCAGAAATGCCAGCCATTTTGGGAGCCTAGAATTCCAGTGTCTGCCCTCTCAGTGCTGTAAGACTAGGCTTGGTTCCTCTGAATTAGGGAAACAGTGTGCTAGCAGGCAAGGCCTTCGTGGGTTCAGCTCGTGAGCTGCTTTTCTCTGAAGGATTATCGCCTTTTACTGCTTAATGCTCCAGGCCTGAAAACCAGTTACCTCATTTAGTTTTTCCAGATATGCCATTGCTTACAGTACAATAATACATTCAAAACCATGTATTCTTTAAACATTGGAATAGAAATCATCCAATTTGTATTGCACTAGGGAAGCTACGTGCAGTGTGACCAAAAAGGAGAGTGAACGTTTAAAGATATTTTATTGCATTAAAAGACACATTGCTCTCAGTCTCCCACAGTGCCCCCTTGCTTCAAACG
The DNA here is from genome assembly GCA_004365215.1 of Cuniculus paca. Taxonomy (NCBI): domain Eukaryota; kingdom Metazoa; phylum Chordata; class Mammalia; order Rodentia; family Cuniculidae; genus Cuniculus; species Cuniculus paca. The sequence continues at coordinate 10,439 of RJWT010037915.1, forward strand.
CACTTCTCCACACCTCCGCATCAGTCTTGCCACTTTCTGGGGCAGTTCCGGAAGTTTTCTTTTGTAAATGTCTTTAGTTGCACTATCCTGCATCCCTTGATGTCCTGAAGTTATTCAAAATGTTTATCTTTCACGGTCATTTTGACTTTGGGAAGAGCCAGAAGTCCCCCAGTGCCTATTGCAGTGACTAAAGTTGCCGCGACCCATGCTGTCCTTGAGGTTCTTGGGGTGAAGGACCACGAAAGGATGAGAAAATAAAGAAGAGAGGAAGCTGGTGTCAGATGGAGCCCTTACCCTCCTGATGGGGAGAAGGAACTGCTCAACCAATGTAGCATGTTTATTTATATACTTGGAAGGATGATGTCAATTTCAACCCCACTGCCTAGCAACCCATGCTTGGATTATCTAGGGGCTTGATGCTTTTCTGGGCTGTAGCAACTTCTTCCTGTGGCTTGCACGGGGCTCTTTGTTTTTCGTAGGGTCATGTCCCGGCCATGCCACAGCCTTGCACGTGTGGTCAGTTTCCAGCTTCAACAGCTCCCAACATAAAGTGAATCCTTATTACACCATAGTGTTTTGTTTGATTTTTATTAATACATATTGTCAGTACATATGTTCTGATGTCACCAGATACTGCTGGGTCCAACAGTTGACACAGCTAGCTGCTGTTGTCTGCTGCCACAGGCCACTGCGTTCCAGAGCCAGCTTGTACTGGCCACCATGGTGGACCACTGGGTGCTGGTCTTCATAGCTTTTCAGTTTTAACAGCTGAGTATATATTGTTCTTTCTTTCTTTTTCTTCTTTCTTTCCCTCTTTCTTTCTTTCTTTCTTTCTTTCTTTCTTTCTTTCTTTCTTTCTTTCTTTCTTTCGAACTGACTGCTCTGTCCACACTACTAAGAAAAAAAAATCCCAAATATATTTGCAGGTCTTTTAGAGTCTATATTACAGGAAAAATGAGAAATAAATCACGGGCAGGTTTACAGGAACACCAAAGTATATGTTTATTTTAACAGGCCCTCTGCTGCAGTGCACGAAGCATGGGGCTCAGTACACAGGAGGGAGCCTTCCTAGGCGAACACCCAAGAAGTGGCTGGGGAGTGCTGCTTATGTGTTGGCTACAGGCCTGTTTCAGTGAGGGGTAGGGATGAAAGCTTGCTGCGAATGTTGGATATGCAAATAAGGGGTCCCGACCCCTCCCTTCCTGATTTTAGTCACTCCAAGGTGCCCCCTCCTTTCTTCAAAAGTGCAGCAGTGTCATTTGAAGGGAAAAAATGGGAAGGAGCACCATACTGCCTGTCTGGCTGCATTCATGTTGGAGTACAAAATCGAGGTTTGGTACATCAGTAAGGACACTGAAGCAAACTGTCCTAGTCCATTGGCAGGACAAGGGGGGAATAAAGGGAACTGGGGGAGGGGGGACAGAGAGGTGTTGGCCAAGTCATCCACACCTCCTACCCACTCTAGCCAACACAACAAAAATGAGAATGTCAGGTGTTTCTCTACCTCGACTTCACTTTGTCACCTCATGCCAACTAGAAGTTTAACCAGTGGCCCCTGATGGTGAGATAGAGCACCCTAAATGGAAACAGAAATGGAGTCTTGGAGTCAGGAGTTGTGTATAATTTCAAGGTGCAAGCTATGAGGTAGAGAAGGAACGAGTGACAGATTTGCTGTGTCCACACCGTATAGACTGTCTGACCTCAATTTAAAATGGTCCTTTGGCTGTTGCTTTGTATTTGACACCTTCCAAACTAATTTGGAGAAGCAACAGATACGAATATGCAAATTCAGGCTTCTGCGTACTCAGAGAGCTTGAGGTGTTAATGAGTCGGACAGCTGGCTCCTGCCACCCAAAGTTGTTTCGAGCGCTTGCTAGCTTGCCCGCTCAGCCACTGCTGATTTTTCTTGAATCCTCTCCAACTGGCTGAAATCACAGGTACTGCTCTGTATTCCTGGGTTAACATTGTACAGACACATCTTGCTCCTTTTGGAATTGGTCTGCCTAAAAAAAGTTCTATTCATCGCTGTTCATGTGTGAAAAATGTGGAGGATTGGCACATGCCTGGACATGTCAGCATATGCTGATGACACTGCCTATCAAGGACGTTTATTTTCTCACTTTCAGGGAAGGCAAAGGTACTAACAGGTGATTGCGGTGTGAATGATTCATGTAGAACATCTACCTCCTCTACAATCAAAGATGGGGAGCAAAGAACAGAAAATTGTGATGCGGGCCCTTATGCTGGCTTCAATACTGAAACATCAATCTGGTTAACTCTTTTAGTGATACTTGTTTTTTTCCTGAACTAAGACCCTTAAAAAGCCACCAGTTGTTACTTTTGTCATCCGATAGAGATCCTTGTGTAATTTTGTGTTCACTTGGTAATCATTATCGTTAATGTAATAGAAGGAAAAGTTTGAAAAATTAAACCTCAATAAGAGGATAACGCTTGAGGGTTCGAACCCACTGCCTGAGACTGCCTGAGTGGATGGCTGCATCCCCACCCTACTGCCTGGCTTCTCTGACGAC
>RJWT010037916.1:0-12990 GCA_004365215.1 Cuniculus paca
TATGAAAAATTCTACCTCTGGCCCTTTCAAATATATGAACCAATAAATGTTTTACTTAGGCAGACTTGTCAGGTGTTCTGTCATTGGCAACTGAAAGATTCCTAACAGATACAGACTTTTATGGTAGAAAAAAATATAACTGGGTATAGGATTCACTTATAGGATCTTTTTGCTTCACTTGAGGATTAGGACATCATCTTCAAAATTTCCTGTGTCAGGGAAACAATAGCAACAGAAGTTTTGCCATTGCATAGTACGTACATGCTAAGGGAAGTGGGCAAAAAGATGCTTGAATGATTTATGTTTCTTAGTATAAAATATAGCCCTTAGTCCCCAATCTTCCCACAAGATATACCAACTGCTCTTCACTATTCCTTTTTTTTTTTTTTTTTTTTTTGTGGCACCAGGGATTGAACTCATGACCTTGCGCTTGCCAGGCAGGCGCTTAGACCACTGAGCTAGATCCCCAGCCCTCTCTTCACCATTCCTAAACTGCCTATGCATTCAGATAATCAGACTGGTTGGGGGTATGGTATTCTATTTTTCTGTCTGTTGTTTTTCTCTATGATTAGTTGTTAGTGAGTGCTGGAGATCTTTAATAATTATTTTGCTTATGTTGAGTTGCTCAGATTTCCTAGGAATTCATCATAAACTATCATCCCTAGGTTAACAAAGTTTATACTCACTGTTTTCTTGCTCTTGAGGTCCCTGTCTCTCCTAACCATTGCCTAGGAACCTAGTTTGTGCTCACCTAGCTATCAGTTTCAAGATAATTCTCCAGGATCCAGATGCTGGCAAGCTCAAACCAGTATTACTCTAACAGAATTTTGTAAAAAAGCTACTGAATGTGATTGGCCATGTTTTATGCCTAGAAAGCTTCTTGACCACTCAAATCAGATAAAGAATATGTTTGTCTCATTGATAAATTCCCTGATTATCTTGTATTTTGAAATAGTACTTAGTTTTGGGTTGTTATAGGTCTTTGAGTATTATAGTGTCAGTTGTTACTGATTTTAATGTGTGAAGACCATTGTTATCTGAATCTAGCCTATATTTAATTTAATATCTACGGTTAAATAGTTGTGCAACCTAGGGGAAAGTACCCAACCTCTCTGTGTCCTATTTTCCTCTTCATAAATGAGAAGTGATGGGAATCATACTCTCATAATTGCTGTGTTTCAATTCAAAGCATCATGCCTCAAAATCCAAAACTCTGAATTCTTACCAATCAACTATACAAAGGCTTCAGTGGGAAAAAAAGACAAAGACTTGGTACAATTCAATGCTAAGACTTGAGGCCAGAGAGCAGCTGCAAATGGCTAAACCTCACATCTTTCACATATAATCTATGGAACTAGATATTACATTAGCCACAAGCAATTTAAATAAACATCTCTTACCTGGAGAAGCAGCTACCTTGCATTTTTTTTAATCACAACAACTCTTGCCTGAGGGACTTTGTACAATGTTCCTAATATCTGAAACATCCTATGACTTCTTTTCATCCTGCTATTACCCATGTACTACATGAGGTCCAAAATATGTCCCATATTTTGATGATGATGGAAGAATCAGCTGTCAGCCTCGATACTACTTTTTGTGGAAATTTTTTCCTAACAACCACTTCACTCAATCCAAACATCTCACATTTCCTGGTTCTTCTCAGTCATAGACTTTATCGGTTTCAATGTAAATTGCCCATTTGCAATTTGTCCAAGAGTATATGCTCTATGAGGACAAGAATCACATCTAGTATTTGCTTGCAAGTGCTCAGTAAATATTTGTTTGAAGAAAGGAAGGACAGACAGATGAATATTTGGATAGTCGGAAGGTCAATACACTGACCCAGTGAATCTCTGCGAGCTTGCTACTTTTGAATCTGAAAAAAAAAATGATAGACTCACCTATGACTACAAAGAACTTTTATTTTGCTTGAGAAAGGAACTAGAGAAGACTCCTCTTAAAATGCAAAAGTAAAGAATTTTTAAAGAAAGATAATGCAATGTTTAACCCAAGAAAACAGCTGGAACAGCAATCTGAGTTTTTCAACTCTATGTATTCTTTTTACTCATCTACACTATTCTCAAGATGATACTTGCAATGTTTTGTTTTGTTTTGATTTTTTTACTAGTAGGCTTCTTAATCAACTCCAAATAAGTGATGAATATGCTTGTCTCAATAATAAGAGTTTCAATTTCCTTGTCCAGTATTTTTAAATATGTCCTCAGTCTTTGTGGCAGATGTTCAAGGGCTCAAGTACTGACAAAGGTCATTGAGAAACCCAAGTGCTCTGACTCTCCACATGCAATGTTTCTATCCGTGGTCACCTTAAAATCCTCAATCATTCGCATTAATAAAAATGAAGTTACATTCAATAAAGTTTTCAAAACTAAATTAGTCTGTCTAAATGTGACCAACTTTCAAATCAGGATGATTTTGTGGACTGAATGCAAAGCCATGTGTTCTGTATAATGTTTTCTAAGGGACCATGGATTGCAGTTTTGATGAATTGTACTGATTCTTGGACTTATAATCAAATTAAGATTTCCTTCATTCTTAGACCCCTTTCATGCCATGCATAAACTTCACTGGAAGTTTTGAAAAATCACTTTTAGAAACTAAAATTAGTTTTGTTCTCAATCCCTTAGAGACCAATGCTGTGAATTTCATCATGCAAAGATGATTAAAACTGCTGAAATGAGTCATGACACAATTAGGAATGTTTTTTGTCTAAGTCAAGCTCATGAATTACATGTAACACTGGTTCTCTTTAAAGTGTTCCAGACAAATCTGGCTGCTTATGTGCAGACATCGAGGAGAATAAGGGACACTACGAGAACTGCCGGAAAGCCAATATGGCTGAAATTCATGTAACAAAGAAAAGAAACGATTCTTCTCTTAGCAGCTGGTACAATTCCTCTAAGAGTCTTACCTGGTATTTTTAAAGAAATGTTTTAATAAGCTACTTGAGATGAGGGGTGAAACCTCAAGGGACATATTCCAGCTAAAAAATGATGGTCATTAAATAAGAACAGAATCTAGAAATAGAACACTTTGTTTTGTTGAGCCTTTTGAAGGAGTTGGGTAAAGCCAAATTGCTCAGGATAATAAAGAGATGAATGTGAAAAACCTCGATGCAGGGAGGGGCCATAGCTAGGAAGACCGCATACCTTAGGGGGAAGATAAAGACAAAAACAAAAATCCCATGAGTGTCACAGCTGAGAAAAAGCTTTGGAGGAAAAAAAAAAATGTCAAATGGTTGTTACCATACTGCTTGTGATAAAATATCCCCCTCATCGCCCCTGTGAATTCTGTGTTTCTCGCTAAGACTTTTATAAAAGTAGACTTGGGGAAGAGAATGTGAAGATATGCAAGAGTTCTATATGTAAGATTAAAACAAAGTCTGCTTTTGTCAAGGGGACAGCTGACATCTGGGCTGACACAGTGCACAAGGAAAGGAAGAAGGGATGAGTCTGCAGAAAGACGCAGAGGCATTTTACAAGGAGCCATGTAAGCAGTCTTAAAAACTGTGCACTTTACCTATGGCTGAGTGAACCGGGACATAGTGCCAGTTTGGAAATAGAGGTAGATGTGGGCAAGTCATTCTGGTTTGCACAGAGCTGAGGGGTTCCATGGATGAGGCATCTTTCATGCTAATGCCTCAACAGTCCTGGGGAACCTGGGATGAGTTCCATCACCTCACTGGGGTTGAAATTGTAAGAGTGGCACTCAGTTTCTGGATTGAAAATAGAAGCATCAGTCCAGTCCCTGAACCAGAGAAGGCAGAAATAGGGGCAGCTTCGAGTCGGAAGAGGATGCTTAGTTCCTTTTTTGGGCTGCTAAATATCAGTAGCTGACAGAGAAAATATTCAGTAAGCGGGTCTTTTGAAGCATTCAGCACTCAAGAGAGAAAGGTAGATACAGTATAAAATAGTTTGGGGAGTTATCAGCAATTTAAGTATATGAATGAGTAAGACTTTTCAGGGATATGTTATACAGAAAGGAGCAAGGAAAGCGAAGATGGGGAGGGGAGGAGAAAGAGGAGACTGGGGACAGAATCCCGGAAAACATCAATAGTGAGAAAATGCATAAAGGTCCCTGAGACAGAGCAGCTATAACAGCAAGATAAAAACCAAGAGTGCATTGTCTAAAAAGTCAAGGCAAGACAATGTTTGAAGAAGGAGGTGAGGTCAGTAGCAAGTCCCGCAGACAGATCAAGTAAGATAAAGGCTGAAAATTATTCTTTCGATTTAACAACAGGAAAAGGTCCCTACTGGTCTTGATAAAGGCAATTTAAGAGAAACGATAGAGAGAAACCAGACTGAGGAATAAACCCCAATAAGAAAACAGGGATAAAGAAACAAATCTCTTTCAAAAAGTTTCAAAGAAGGCAAGATGTAAGAAAAGCAGATAGAGATGCGGAATGAAGGGAAAACAATTTATGATAGGTTTATTAGCCCAGACTCTGTAGGAAACAGAGCCCAAAGGGATTGAAATACTCTTCTTTATTTGTGAAATACAAACTCAGGTTTCAGTTGAGGTGAAGAAAGGGGGAATTATGAAAGGAGAGATGCAAAGCTGCATGAAAACCCTGACTGCTGCTTCTTCGCAAGCCACAAAGACACAGAACAGGGTGCTCATCAGACGCATTTGCAGGCCTTTTAGAGGGGCTGTAAGAAGAGACACCACCTGCGGGTTGGTTGCAGAGGGGAGATGGGTTGAGAGTTCATACTTTGCTTTCCTACCCTGGACTCTCAATGGTCAAATTTCATACCATAGGGCCAGGGATTTAGCTCAGTGGCACAGCAAACATCTGGCAAGCACAGGATTCTGAGCTCAATTCCTGGTACCAAAAAAAAAAAAAAAATTCATCTCATAGGGATTTTGTACCTTCACATTCCTAGGCTGTATCTTCTGGCCCTTCACAGTCACCAGAAAGTCAAAGTCTTTGTCCCGTGTGTGTGTTTGTGTGTGTGTGTATTTTAATCCATATCTGAAAGCAGAAGGGCATCCTGCTGCAAGTTTATTTTCAGTGTAGTTTAAATAAATACTTAACTAATTAAGTATCACTAGAATGGATCAGTAAAGAAGTTACAGGTACAGAAAAGGAAGGATATGGTTGATGGAGAAGTTTGAGTAGCAAAATAAACATAAGTGGAAATACAAGTAATTTTATGGGTAAGGTAAAGGAAATTCCCCTCATAAAGTTCCAAAAATACCTCAGCCCTGTGGCATATTTATTTAGTACTTACCTTCCAGTTAATGTCTAAGCTGGGCATCAGGAGAAAATCTACACAGTAGTCCACTAAACTTGCATTGGATTTCCTGAGTCTTTGGAAGTCATCTGTAAACCAAAGCCTTGTACCACTGGGGAAGGAAAGTAATATAAGGTGCAATATGCTGTTATAATTAAATTCTGTAGAAAAATAACCTAGATAAATGTCATCAAGGAAAAAGGTATGATAAACTGCAATTTTCTAGGAATGCACTTCAATGGGAAAAACTGGAGAAACTAATAGTGTGCTACAATGTAGGTTTTTGTAGTTTCTGTAAGATTTGGGTGCTAACCTTCCTTGGTCATCTATTGGTCATATCCACTAAAATTATTTAAGTGCTTAAGGTTTAGCCTCATCATGTCCAAAATGGAGATAATGCTAAGCATTCCTCATACTTGGGGTCTGCAACAATATATAACATGAAAACACTTAGCATAATACCAGGGACATGCTAACCATTATTATTTATGGAGCATAAAACTATGTCACTGGGTCTAGTGATGAGCGAGTCACAGAGCCCTAACGTACATAATTTCACCTTCCATACATGCAAACAGATGATGGATGTAGAAGCTACCACACCTCCTGCTTCTGCCCCAGTCTTGGCATCCTGTCCTAGCTCTAAACGTGTAGAAATTCAGGACACAATTTAACAACAACAAGCTATACATTCAACAAGCTAAGTTGTAAACAAAAAAAAATATTCTAAGTGTTATAAATAAGACAAAATTCAAAGCCAGAGCAGTGAGCAGAAACTGAAGCCAAAATTTCATAGGGTAATTAGAAAAGATAGAGACGTGAGAGCTGGGTCTTTAATACTGCATGGGTGACAGACAGCTCCAGTCCTCAGAATCTGGCCTTGGGGACCTGGAATAGAGCCTCCTGCATGAGTCCTGGGGTCAGGAATGTCCCTCTTCATGTGACTGGGGGGAGGGTCCTAATCTCTTTGCCAATGATGCAGTTCATTATCTGGGCAATAGAAAGAAACTTCTAAAAAAACATTAAACCCCAGCACCAAACCACACAGAATCACATGCGTGGTCAGAAATCAAAAGACCTGTATAATAATGCACACTAAGCTAAGAAATTGGCATTAAAAACCTAGTTCATTACAGATGGAATTCTTAAAGCTTCGGCCAAGGCAAACTTGATTCATAGGCTCTTTCTAGGACTCAGTACTTCCATAAATACAATTCACAGGAAGAAGTAATTCACATGGAAGCAGAAAAAAGCCAAAAAGAAACTTCTTTTGAAATAGGGTCTCACTAAGTTGCTAAGTTGCCTAGGTTGGGATCAAATTTTCAGTCCTCCTGCCTCAGCTTCCCAGAGTTGTGGAATTATAAGCCAAGTGCCACCATGCTCAGCTCAAAAAGAGACTTTAAAATAAATATATTTAAAATGCACACACAAAAAAGAGAGACTACAAAAAGGTGAAGAAAAGACTGGGCTTTAAAAAGCAGAACAGATAGATTATAGATTTTTTTAAAATAATGAAATAAATCTAGAAATAAAAATGCAATCGTTAAAATTAAATACATAATGGATGGGCTGAATTTTAAAGCAAATACTGCTCAAGAAAGAATTGATGAATTAAAAAACACAAACTATAAAATCACTTAGAATGTTGCTTAGAGAAAAACGGAGATGGAATATATAAAAGCAAAATTAAAATAAATAGTAACAGACTGGAGGAGTAATTCAGTGATGGAGAACTTACCTGGCATGTGCAGGCCCTGACTTCAATTCTGAAAGAGAGAGGGATCATGAACAGAGTAGGAAATTCCAATACACAGTTAATAGGATTTTAGAAGAATATGAGAAAGATGTAATATTTAAAAACATAATATCAGGAAATGTTCTAGAATAGAATAAAGATTCATGTGTGAAACACTCCATACACATCACTTTACGCGTCTGAGTCATGCCTGCCTGTTTTTCGAACTACTGTTGCAGTATTTGACTTCCTGAAGATATAGCCTCATCCAATCCACCCCATGCCCTGGCTATGCTCTTCTCACCTGTGGCCCTAGGGCTCTGATTGACATCAAGGCACAAATGCTACAGCAGCCAGCTTGGCACTCACATATGCATTCCCCATAAGTGACAGGGAGTTATGGGGTGAATCTTTGACATTGTTTTCCCCACGCTCTCCTCATACTTTCACTGACAGGTATAAAAGGATCCTTTTATGGTGTTACACCTCTCACCCTGCATCTTCTGTCACATTGCCAGGTGAGCTATTAGAGTAGGCAAAGGAATAATGCTGGAAGCTGTTTCCTTACAGGGATAGATTACTACACACAGAAGTGAATGAAAACTACCTAAATATATTCAATTTAATGATTCACCAATTCCTCTAAGACACATCACAGAACACCTCCTGTATCACCCAACCCTAAGTATTCCCTTCAAGAAAGGGAAGTGGATTAGTCAGGGTTCTCCAAAGAAACAGAACCAAAGGGATTGTAGAGTGTGTGTGAAGACAGAAAGGGAGAGAGCAGGGGTAGGGGGAGAGAATTGTTTCATGCAGTGATGGAGACCATGAAGGTGAGGACCCAAGAAAGCCAGTGGAGTAGTTCTAGTCCACTCCCTAAGGCCTAAGAATCAGGAGCACCAGTGGCTTAAGTACCAGTCACAGGCAGGGAAAGACATCCCAGCTCAGTTATCAGGTAGAAAAAAAATTCTTCCTTCTGCTACTTTCAACAGACCCTCACCGGATTGGAGGATCCTATTAATTGCCATCCTTTAAAGAGGATCACCTGCTTTACTCAGTTGGCCAGTTCAAGTGCTAATCTCTCCAAGAAAATTGCTCACAGTCACACCTAGAAATAATGTTTAACCAGACAGCTAGGCATCTTGAGGCCTGGCCAAGATGACACATAAAATTAACCTTCGTAAGTCCATTCCTTGTCATACTGATAGCCTACACATTTGCTTAAACCAGACCTACTTCCCAAATAAAGGCAGCAAGATCATAATTCCGCCTGACACGATATAACTCCCCTGCATACAACCAAAAAGATGCTTATTAACTCCTTCCCCAGAAGAAGAGGTAAAGTTCTTGAGTGATTTAAACAATATTTATTCTTTTTCTTGACATCTCATATGTTATATACTATGATAAAAAATCAGTGATACTTAAATATGTTATAAAGTCAAGACATTTTATGATATGTGACAAAGGAATAAGACAAGAAAGAAAATGATATTTGTTTAATATGTATTTATTTATATTTATGTGCATATACACATATGTAGCTATAGCAAAACAAGGAGGGAATACTCATAACAGTGTAGTCTTGTTTCTGTAACTGGTTATCTAGTCATAGATGACCTTTAGGACTATTTTCTTCCACTACCTTTGCCTTAACAAGCACTATTGCTGGTTGTGGTTCTTTGTCTGGGTGACCCAAACTTTCATTCCTGAAATTTCTGGGCTGTTAGTAGTCCTGTCTGGATTGGGCCATGGTAGTTTTACATTGACCTTCATCACAGGTCATGGTAATACTAAGAGAAGCCCTAAGGGACCTCCTATATTCCAGACATACAATACCTTCTCTCCATGATAGAGTAGCAATCCAAGTTCCCCTTGATAGTTGGGATCAATTATCCCACTAAACACAGTAACTCTTTTCTTGTCATGTTGAGTCTGAGGCATGAGAAAGCCTAGACTGGCCAGGTGGCATTCTAACTTCCAGTTCAATGGAATCTTTGTTGCTCCTGTGGCAGTATTCTTCCCTTTTCAAACTAAGACCTCTATGACAAATGAGTGTAAAGTCATGGGTACGAGAATCAAAACTTCTGCAGTTGGGCCACTAGAGATAACAGCAAATGGTGACACTCTCATTTCCTCTCTTTTATTCCTGGACCCACAAATCCTGGCTGAGGGAAAGAGCATAGGTGCCTTGGATGCTGATTGAGAGCATACACAGCCTCTGAAGGAACTTTTGCCATCCCTGCAAGATACTGTCACTTAGCTGGTGCTGTTAGGGACATTGCACTGTTCTGTCCAACCAGATGTCCAGGACAATGGGAAAGACCACTGAATCTGATGAGCCCATGGCTATACTTCATTTGCATAAAGTAACTTCTTTGATTGGAAGCAATGCTATGTGCTTATTCACAAAAGCCAAAAAGTGGAAATAAATGTCCACTGACAAATGAATGGATAAAGAAAATGCTATAGTAATAATAATAATAAGATACAGAATATTATAAAAATAGGGGGAGAAAGTACCATTTACCACAACATTGATGGATGAAGAGAATATTGGGCTAGTGAAATAATCCAGGCACAAAAACCAAAATGCTTCATGAACTTACTTCTATGTAGAATGTAAACAATGAAAGTCAAACACATACAGCGATAGAGAACAAAACAACAGTTACTAGGCACAAGGGTGGGGAGGAAATGGGGAAATAGAGAGATGTAGGTCAAAGGATATGAAGTAATGGAAATGTAGGATGAACAAGTCTAGAGATCTAATCTACAACAGAAAAACTTAAGAAAATAAAATTGTATTGTATCAGGAAATTTTGTTAAATAAATAATTATAGCTCCTCTGGTCACAAAAAGGTAAGCATGTGAGCTGATGGATATAGTATATTAATTTGCTTCACTGTGGGAAATACATATATATTTTTCATAGCATCATATTATAAACCTAAAATATACACAACAAAATTTATTTAAATAAATAAGCATCAATGTGATGTGGAGTGCCATGATATTATGTATTATGCTAGTCCATGGACTGTAGTTTTTAGAGAATCATCAAGTTCAGGGAGGGAAAATCTCTTTCCACATTAAGTGTCCATTATGGTAAGAGCAAAATGCTTCCCCTTTCATGATGGAAGTATTCTAGGGAACAGTGTCATAGTAGACACTGTTGGTCTCTGCTGCTGGCAGATTGGTCACTCCACACTGTCTACAGCTAGGATGGCCCTGGTGAGTAGAATTCCATGTTTTCAGGACCGTGCACAACCTCTACCCATGCCACCATGGCCAACTTTTCTGTGAGCCTATTGGACAATGACAGTGGGGGACTGAAAAAACTAGCTAAACAGACACTCTATTTATTTCATTATTAAAATTGTGGACGGAGACAGCACTTTGATGAGCATTTACCTAAGACACAAATATATTTGCATTTTTTTTTCTCATTAAAGAGTTCTATCTACATGCCTCTTCACCAAAAAAAAAAATTTTTTTTTGAGACAGTCTCACTATGCAGTACAAGCTGGCCTTGAACTCATGGTGATTTTCCTGCCTCAGCCTCCCGAGTGTGGCGATTGCAAACATGACCACCACACCTGACTCTTCACCCAAATTTCTATAACATCAGTTTTCTAATAATGTTTCTTTTAAGTCTCTGACCACCCAAACCATTGGCCATAACCCATGAATCAATACATAATCACATATCTGGCCATTTTTCCCTCTAAGGAAAGCTAACAACCAAGTACAATACCCAAAGTTCTCCCACTGGGAGAATTTCCCTTCACCACCTTTTTCATGAATGTCTCAGAACCATCTATAAACCTGGATTTGATTTTCTTTTTCTTGTAAATTGACCTTAAAAAATGCCTCAGGTGGCCACAGGTGCAGGCTGGGATAGAGAAGATGGCAGAGAGGAGTGGGAAGACCAGAGAGATTTAAGCCACTTCACGTAATTTGCTTGGGCTTTCAGGACCTGTTCAGGCACAATCATAAATATACCACTTCCATTTTATAATGGAATATTGTTGTGAATGTCCACCTTTAGGGCTGAATGGGTCAGAAAATACCAAAGTCATGATGGGCATTTTAGGTCACATGTTAGTTTGGCAGTTCACAGTTAAGTATTCAATCTCTATTAGGTCCAGAAGTAAACTAAGTGTTGTTTCTCATGAGGACAGTATCTATCTGAGGATAATGGTAGGATGTTGCTCCAAAATCCTAAGGACCTAAACTTAGATTCACCTCTAATGCCCTGCCAAAGACTCCATCCTTGTATCTGCCACTGTCATCTCTAGCTTTATTGGATTTGCTGGATCATATAGTCCAAGTGACAAGAGTTTGCAAAGTATCCTGGACCTGTTTCAGAGTCTTGTCTTCCTCTGCACTCCAATCAAAACTCACAGCTTCTCAGATCTCTCAGTAAATGGACTAGACTGACACACTCAGATAAGGAATATGTGGCCTCCAAAATCCAAAGAGTCCACTCTATACAGAGGGCCATTTAGCCCAGTGGCCTAAGTAGGGTGGCCTAAGCACCTGTCTTGCAAGAATGAGGTCATGAGTTAGAGCCCTAGTGCTGCAAAAAAAAAAAAAAAAAAAAAAGAGTCCACTCTATATAGTGGTACTTCCGTTCATGAACTTAATTCGCTTCATGATTCTGGAAAAGATGTCCACACTCATGTTCATCCAGGAAAGATGGTCACCTGATACAGAGTTTGCAAACAGACCAAATTTTGCCAAATGCCTTTGATTGAAAATCAAATTGTTCACAAACAAAAGCATTTGTGTACCAAGGTATCACTGTATTGCCTCCAAAACCCAGAAGCCCATGTGCTCTGTTTTTGACTGCCAGATACTAAAACTTATCCTTGCTCTTAAAAAATATATTAACCTACTCAAAATCACTGGGCATTTAGAAATTTCATAGAGATAGAAGCCTCCTTTATTTTAGTCAGATTTATGTCCCACCCTATGACATGCAAATGTATTCTCAATAAATCTAGAGTAGTTGCTACTTCTTACTCCCTAGGTCCAATGAGCATGGTATAATCAATGTTGTGGGTCCTGCTTACTAGGTACAAGGAGAGGTATTTATTTGCTGAGGCAATGAAACCACATTTGGTATAATAGCTGCATTTGGAGTTCCCATCTGGCTAAGCTGACAGTAATCTACTGTCACACTGCAAGATCCATCTGTCTTCTTCATAGAACAAACAGCAAAGTTGAATGAAGTTGTGAGCTAAACAAAATGGTAAAGACCTAATTTCCCAGACTGCAACACTATGCAGAATCTCTACCTACTCTACCTATAACAATAAATTTGACCTGATACAACTTTAAGTTTCTTCCAACATGATCCCAAACCATTAATATCCATTCCCACATATGTTCCCTGAATTTCTATTTGTATAAGTTAGACAACTCAAATAGTTCTTTGTAGTGTACCATAACTCTTTGTGAATCACATTATGTACCTTACTTTTAGAGGCTTGCTGTGACTTGTGGTCTAGTTATAGACTTTAAATCAGAAAAGTGACAAGATTAAGGACTAACAGCAAAACACAGCCTCTCTGGGACCTAGAATAGAGACACTTGGCAAACCACAACTTGGTGAAGGCAGACAGAGAGAGAGAGAGAGAAAGAGAGAGATAGAAACAATGAGAGAGAGTAGATCTCTGGGAATTGGGAGGGAAATGAGACAGTAAATTGACAGGAAAGCAAGAAACTACAAAGAAGCTGAAGAAATGGAGCAAGATGAAAGCAGTCAGGAAAAGAACCTTGGCTCCTGGGAAGAGGACCTATCTCCACTTATACAGGGGATATACCTCACCTTGGGTAGTTGCCACCACCTAGAGTGTATGGACAGAGGAGCCTCTGGAGCAGGAAGGGCACCTCACAAACACACAAGCCAAGGGCCGGGGATCTAGCTCAGCGGTCTAAGCACCTGCCTGGCAAGTGCAAGGTCGTGAGTTCAATCCCCGGTGCCGCGAAAAA
>RJWT010037917.1:0-12973 GCA_004365215.1 Cuniculus paca
TTCTATCCCTCCCTCTTTCTCTCTCTCCCTTGCTCCATCTTTTGCTCCCTCCCTTCCTTCCTTCTTCACTCTGTAAATACTGTTTGGTTTATGTTCTTTGTAAGCACCTTCTTATGATAAACAGATATATCTGGCCAAGGGTCAGTTAATGCTATAAATAACTCTTGCAAAGGGAAATGTGAGATGTTTATGTAACCTGAAAAGTGTAGTAGAAATGGATGAGGATTCTGCTCAATCAAGTTAGTTGCTGCTCATGTGATTCATAAGAAAAGAGCAAGATTTTCTTTTTCTAGTCCCAAACTGAGATGTGAAACACTTGACATGCAACCCTGAGACACAATGCAGGGGCCTATGAATCTGTAGTATGCGCTGGTGAGTTTCTTTTCTCTACAGGCTGGAGTTCAGAGTGTTCAATTTGCCTTTTTTACTTAAAAAGATTGTCACCTAAGAGATAGAAGTTACTCAGTGAAGCCATCTGTTTTAATCTATTTGGTCTGCTCTAGGAGAATACCATAGACTGGGTTTGTTTTTTTCTTTTCTTTTCTTCTTTTCTTTTCTCTTTTCTTTTCTTTTCTTTTCTTTTCTTCTTTTCTCTTTTCTTTTCTTTTCTTTTCTTTTCTTTTCTTTTCTTTTCTTTTCCGTTTCTGTGCAGGGAATTGAACTCAGGACCTTGAACTTGCCAGGCAGGTGCCTGTGCTGCTGAGCTATATCCTTGGCATAGACTGAGTTTCTTATAAACAGAGGCTTACTTTTCACAGTTCTGAGTAGGTCTAGCTGACGGGGAAGTCTGGGTCAAGGTGCTGGAAGATTTGGTGTGTGGTGAGGGATTGATCCCCGGTTGATACACAGCTATCTTCTTATTGTTGCCTCAGTGACTGAATGGGCAGGGAGCTCTTTGAGATCCCATTTATGAGTGTTTCACCTTTAAGACTTACCTTCTCGACTGCATTAGGAATTAGTTTCAATACATGAATTTTGAAGAGACACACACAGTCTACAGCAATCATCTTCAAATATCACCAAAGTCTCATGTAGTTATCTTCTCACAAGTTGAAATTATGAAGAAATTAAGAATTGCTGAGATTAAGGTATTTTGGGAAGGATGTGAGCAGTAAATATTGGGGAATGTATTCATTTTCTATTACTGTGTAACAAATGATCACAAACATTGCAACTCAAAGCAGTAACCCTTTATCTGCTCCCAGGTCTATAGGTCAGAAATCTGGGCAGGCACAACTGTGTTCTGTACTCCAGGCTTCATAAGACTATAGTCAAGGTATTGGGTAGGCTGGGCACTTATCTGCAAGGTCTAGGGGAAGTCTGCTTCTAAACTCTTTCAGGTTTTTGGTCAAATTCATTCCTTGTAGTTGCAAGACAGGTTTCCGTTTTTTAGTGCAGCAGACAAGGGCCTCAGTCTGCTCCTGGTGTGCCCTCACTTCTTAGCAGCTGCTTGCTCCATCTTCCAGCCAGCAACAGTTTAGCTTGTTCTTCAAATTTCTGACTTCCTCTTCTACCACCAACCAGAGAACAGTCTGCTTTTAATGGGCTTATTTGATTGTGTCAGGCTCACCAAAGTCTCCATTGCTTAAGATCAACTGACTTGGGAATTTAACTGTATCTACAAAAATCCCTTCACAGCAGTGGTAGATTAGTATTTGTTTGAATAACCAGAGGAAAGAAATTCTGATATTAGGTGAATATCTTTAATTCTTCCATTTTCAGAGAGATTAAAACACCACTGTTTTTGGAGCACACCAAATCAAGCCTTGGATCTCTTTTGTACTTTCACTCAGAAGTTGAGAAATGCTTTTGCTTTAGGGTAGGTACTTCTGTCACCGTAGTAAAGTAGCTGATCACACAATCAGAAGGAAGAAAGATGAAGCCTCATATCTGTGTGCTTCAGAAGGCTGTGTACTTAGATTACTGCAGTTGTGACTTGGTGTTGTCTTTTCCTGCACATGTTTGTTGAAAGACAAGGTTTGTGGACACTGAATAGGGACTGTGAGATGAAGGCCATCTGCGATGTTTTGTGTATTACAACTGACTCATGTTTGAGTAACAATGTATTGAGTCACCAAGTGGAGTTAACAACCTTGGGACAGTGTGTGCAAAAGCCAAAGATCCTGCTTGAAAAGAATTTCCATGTTCAGGTATAGGGGCAGGCTATCGTCTTGCAATACTGAGTAGTTATTTTTCTACATATAAATAACATGAAAAATATTCAATGTATTACATTAGATATCAGTTTCAGGTACTTTGTCGCTCCCTAGTTAGCAACTAGTACAGTTGAAGATCTCAAACTCTGAGACCAGGTTCCCTATATTAAAATTCCAACTTTGTTTCAATCTAGTACCAGAATCTTGGACAAAATATTTAACTTTGCTGCATCTCTATTACCCCACCTATAAAATGGACTTAATAGAATCTACCTTAAAATATTTAGAAGGAGGTCTTCTATTCTACGTCTCACAAATAGCCAGGACTCAAAATGTGTTAGCTGATATTTACTTTTCATAAAGTTGAGAAAGTGTGGTTCAGTTTTATTCTGCGGTTTTATTAGCACTAGTACCCTTTGTGCCAGGGTGACTTAGTAAGAATAAGTCTTTTTACTGAGGAAACTGTAGTGATCCAGGATGCATGCTCCCTTCTCCTTTCTGGCTTGAAGCAAGATTATATTTTCTAATTCCTTTATATCTAAGGTGGGGTTGTATGATTACAGCCCAGACAATGAAATGTGGTAGAAATAAAATAAGCTATTTTTAGACCTGGTCCTTAAATCTTCTGTACTTTCCTGAGTTATCCCTTTGCAGACTGGATGCAGAGGACCCAGAGATGGGCCCCAAGGTCATAGAATATGGAACAGGTAATACATAGATGGGTTCATCCAGGTCCCACACTAATGAGTAGAACTACTTCCACATTCTGACCTGTAAAATGGATGAGAAATCATATATGTACATGTGTGTGTGTTAATCTCATTAATACCTTTGGGTTCTTTTTTATATCAGCTAACATTACTTGCCCTGACTAAAACAATGCAAGTGCTCATTTACCAGCACTGAAATGACTCAAAATACTGATAGCAAACACTGATTGACAAATACTAAGGTTAAACTAAGTCAGTTGACCAAGGGTACCAGCTAATGAGTGATGGAACCAGGATCAAAATCTGGACAAAATGACCTTGAAGCTCACACACTTAATCATTTTGCTCTAAAGTTGGTCTATTAAATATAGCTTTTTATCATTATTTTGGCATTACAGAGGCAAACCCCTGGGTCAAAGTGAACTTCAGTTAAGTGTTTGACTTATGCATCATTAAAAATATCTTATGATAAATAACTACACCAACAATAATTTTCATAGTTGAAAATAGTCCTAAATCATTGAGTACTTACTCAGCAGTTACAACAATGTAAATAGTTGCTTGGGTTTAGGCTCAGAAAGTCCTCCAAAAGGCTAATGTGTTCAGAGGTGAGCTTTTGGAAAGTGATTGGATCATGGGGAAACTGTGAATTAATCCACCAAAGAGTTCAGAGCTGAACATACTTTCAACTGATTGTGCTTTCTGCTGGTACAGAATGTTGATTTTTCTTCAAAGTGGGAGGTAGGGTCTGATAGGAAGAGTGGATCATGACTTGGAAGAGTCTGTCTCCCTCCCTGATCCTCCCTTCACTTTCTGCTTCCTGGCTGCCATGAGGCAAGGAGCTTTTCCTCTGCCAAATGTGCTGTTTCTGACTTGGAGCCAGTCAACTACAGATTGAAAACTGTGAGCCACAAGAAACCTCTCCACCTTTACTTTGTGGGTGTTCAGTATTGCGTCTCAGCAATGAGGAAAGTAACTAAGACAATGACCACGCATCAGATCTGTTTATATGGACCAGGATACTTCAGGTGAGATATAACATCTCAAGCCTACCCCACTTTTTTGCTTTTGATTTGTAAGGATTACTTTTCATTCCCATTAGTCCACATCATTCATATTTCTCTCCACATTCCAGTTATCTGAGGAGAAAGTCCTTTGAAATTCCAAGATTCCAGTTACAGTAGAGATAGCCTGTGTGAATTTGGGTGGGTTAGCAGAAATGTCAGAAAGGGGATAGCCATCCCACAGAAAAAAATGTATCTTTCTACATTTTTAGACTATGAGAATTCTTTTTGTGTGTGTGTGCTTCTTGTTTGTTTAGTCTCTCAAAAATCATTATTTATTGCCTAAGTAAAATACACACACTAAAACACCATTGACCTTAAGGAATTTTGAGTATGACTATACATGGTCCTTATAGTAAAACCATCTTTAAAGTGTTAAATAAAAGAAGGCTTAGGAAAGCAAGCTAAATTAGAAACAAAAAGATATGAAAACTCTGGAACCTATACATATAGAAATAGTTTTTGGGGGTCCATATGTTCCTCTTTGTAATACAAATGTGTCGAAAGAACAAATATCTGCAGAAACCAACTACAAAGAATACCATGTGAGTTAATGCATATCAAATCACTCAATCATAAGAAAAATTTGGAATAACCAGCAGTGGGTCCAGCCAGACCCATTCTCTGCAGTGGCGATAAAATCCCAGATGCTGTGCCAGCCGCATGTGTGGAGGCTCCAGAATGGAGGCACCCCTGGGATGTGTGTATGTGGGGAGAAGGTGAAGACCAGATCAACTTTTCGATCTGAGAGCCTTGCACAGCCTGTTTGGAATATTAATGGATTGTGCTTTCTGTTGGTACTGAATGTTGATTTTTCTTCAAAGTGGGAAATTCTTCCCTCTCTTCTCCATGTTCAATTTTCCAGTAGTAATTCTCTACCAAATTCAATCAGTTGACTCTTTGTGGACTAATTTTTACACTAATTTAGAGAACATCCACCACAATCTATAGGAACATAAAGAAAGATGTAATAAAGAAAGGAGATCAAGTTATTCTCCTTTTCTAGAAGAAAGGCAGTCTGCTATGAGGCCAGAATCCTGGAACTTCCCGCAGCCTTCAGCTGAGGAGGAACCTGGAATCTAGAAGGCTCCGTTGGAAGGACAGAAAGTTGGTGCCATAAAAACACAAGACTATATTTTTGTTATAATAAAATGTGTCAAGTGATTATAAGCAAATGCAATGACACTGGTAATATTGTACTTTGTAAATTAATTGTTAAACACATATCTAGATTGAACTATTCAATAGAATGTGTTCTAAAACCAAAAGGGGAAAACAAACAAGCAAAAAAAGAAAGCAGACCAAGGGAGCAACATGGGAAAGTGCTCTAAGAATTACTCAGGAATCCTTTGGAAAAGAAGAGTGCAAGGGAAAGGAAAATGTGGAGCTAGTTAACATGGATCTTGTCTGGGCAAGGCTGCAACATGAAATTCCTGAACATGTAATGGACCTTCCCCTAATTGTATGGAAATGTCAGTATTAGCTGTGGTTTTGACTTCAGTTATAATATATTAATTTATATATAGAACACATATTGCAAACAGTGGAAGATGATTTTTAATCTGCCAGACTGTCAAAGGGAACTGTGTTAACTAGCAATTTCACACATCTTCAGCTGAATGATAAATGGTGCTAAATAATCTTGTGCCTGCAGCAGAATGAGATCCTCAGGGGCCTCCCACACCATTCAGGGAAAGAAAAGTCTACTCAACTTAGTGCATTGAGTGTGATTTTTTGCATTTATATCTTTGAAAACTGCTAGGCCACATATAGTACATTCAATAACCAGAGTGTTTAAGTAAACAAGACTAAATTTATTTACTAATTTTTTTGGTTAGGCTGTGGATAGTTTATTCTCAATGAACCTTGGAGTTTCTCTGACTCAGATTCCTTTTTGTTTTGAAGGAGAGCTTTTAAGATAGTTATTGTGTCTGGGGATGGTGCTGAGACTCGTTTGCTGAGGATCAGAGAAGAAAAGTGTATTTTAGGACTCTTTCACTGTGCATTCTTCTCCCTCAAATCCCAGTCAGGTTTTTCCCTTATGAAGCTCTGTGATAATTATATTCAAATTTCTGTTCCCACCAAATGCCTTTGTTCAGTTCTGCAGGACTTTCCTTGAGCTTTTTCCCAGCCCTAGCATCTCCTAAACTCTCAACTACTTTTCCCGTTGAGATCGTTGGAACTTTCGTTGCGTTCACTGTTCAGCATGTGAGACTCTACATCTGAGAGAAGATACTTCTTTGAAACTCACTGTGCTCATTGACAGCATCTATGCTCTTTGAGAGCACACTGAACCCACACAAGTCACCTGGAAGTGTGCCTGGGAGTAGAAACAGTGACAACAATGATTTTGAAAGAGACAGAGAAATTTACTGGTACCACATTGGCATTATGAGGATTTCTCTGTCTTCCAGCTAAAGTTAGAGAGAAGCTGATACTCAAGTGTGTACTAATGGATGGATGCTAAAAGGCTGGTACAGCACCAGACCTGAGTGGTGTACATAATGATTCTCTAACCATATGCTCCCAGTTTGGGAAATCTGTGGATCCTACAGTGCCGATCAGACCTGGCACCAAGCTTCTATCGCACAACTGAAACATTTTATTTTTCATGGCAATCTTATATCACTTCCAGATTTTAAAACTTTTTCCATTTTACTGAAAATTCTTGGTTGACTTGTTGGCAGATCAAACACTGTTCTTAAGTGCACATATTTAAAAATTAACTGTCCTTTAACTTCAGTGAACAAAACCTGGTTGGAAAGCTTTTACCCCAACAAAAAGTCTTTTAATTCTTCTTCGGTTCTTATGAATCAAGGAAAAAAAATTAATGCCTAGAACCTGTGCATCAAGTGTCTCTCTACATAGGGTATAAAGCATGTGTGCTTCATTATCTTTAGAAACAATAATTTTTTTTGTCTTTTGAGTTACTGGTGAACTTTGTGTCTTGTAGCTTTTGTTGCTGTGCTGCTTTAAGTTGCACTTTTGAGTTTGAGTATGCTTATTTTATCTCATGAGGTAAGCAGGTGAGGAGATGTTTGATTGTATATGACTGTGTAATTCTCTGCAGCCCCAGCGTACCTCTCTCCTGGACTGTGGCATGGACAGGTTGATAGCACTGAGGTTTTCAGTGTGACTCTTTTGCTTGAAAACATGGCTTACCATTTTCTAGCTATGTGACATTTGAAAGTTTACTCACCATCTCCAAACCTCAATAGTAACATTTGTAAAGTGGAGATGAAAGTAATACATTATTATAGGGTTGTTGGATTAGTTGAGTTATTGAGTGTAAAACTTAGACTGGTGTCTCAGGAAATGTTTTCAATTACATTGGAATATATCTGAGAGATTATCTTAATAGTGTTTTACTTATTGAAAAATTAGTTCATGTTACTATTAATTTGTTCCTCGGGCCTTTCCATTATTACTGCTAATAATGGCTTTTGCCAATCTTCCTACATCAAATTGCTAAACCACAACCCTGACATCTGCAATGGGTACTTTGGACTCCTTTAGTCGATGGGTTATCTCTGATTCTTTGGAAACTGTTTCATTAGCTCCAAGGGCCCTTGGAGGTCACCTTTATATGCTTCTACCTGGTGTCTTTGGCCAAGCTTTTCAGGACACATTACCTAAGAGGAACCAATCATAGTCTTTCAACAATTTGATTTGAAACTGAGACCTTTAGTTACTGCATGAGGCTAGAACTGCTAACATGTACCATGCATGACTGGGAGCCATGAGAATACCGTATACTCAGCCATGGATGCACAGAAGTAGAGAAAGTCCATGTACAGAGGGAGAAAAGAAGGAAGCCAGAAACAGAAGCCAAGATATAATTTGGAGGGATTCAGAAAGAGCTTACCTCCAAGTTTCTTGAGGTCTTGGTATTTCTAGTTCATTCTTGCCTTTCGTTACATGAAGCATCTACATCTATGTTATTCTCTGTTTTTACTTTAGGCATCTAGTCACAACCAAGACTTCTGGTTCTTATCAGTGACAATCTCATATTAAGAGCACAAGTCCATTAACATTCATCCACAGGCCCTACCATTTACGCTGGCTTTCTATTTCTGTTTCTGTTTAGCTTTTGTGCAGTGCAAGTTGATCTCCATGTGTTTCAAACTTTTATTTTTATTTGGCACTTGGAATACAGAACACTTTCATCTACATTAGTTACAAGAATTTTGAATTTACCAAATTTTCTACTTGTGCTATATGTGAGAAATGGTAGTTGATTAAAAATTTTTGTAAAGCGCTCCAAGTTCTGTGAAGAATATTTAACATGTTTTGTTCCAGATTGTGTATAAGAAATAAACCGGTATAATTCTCTTTTTCCCCCATGAGCCTCCTGTACCAGGTGGTGGCTGCAGGAAGATTTGGAGGTGGGTCCTCAGTTAGGAGGCAGCTGGGCAGCCATGGTCCTGCGGAGAGCTGGGTCAGAGCATGAGGGCCAGGCCACTTGCCCCTCAGGGTGCTCTTTCTCCACTTTGCTACAGCCCCTCCCACACAATAAAGCCCCCATCCACTGTATCTAAACTGGGTACAATTCTGATATCAATTGAAGTTGAACCTCTGAGCTGAGGAATTCCTATTTTGGTCCAATCTAGAACCTGGTCCCTGAGGGTAATTTACAGTAGAATATCCAAAGTATTTTCCTTGTAACTCTTGTTTTCAGGGATGGTAATGGTGTAACAAATCATAAAATTAATAAAGGATTTTGTGTTCTAATATGGTGTGAACTATTCAATTTAAACAGTTTCATTTATTGAATGGATTTTCAGAAGAGACTATGTAACAGTAAACATTAAATTCTTCAGTGCTGTAGTCATTCCTAACATAATTGACTGTGGAATCTTCTTTCTGTAGAGAATGTCTTTGGGGACTAATGCTCCATGGAACATGTTTTGGGTGTACTGTGAGGAGTACTAGAGGAAGGCTGAGGTTACCTGCTGTCCGTTGGTTTTCTGTGTTCTCTAATTGCTTGCAGTGCATATAGTTTTTTAAATTTATAAATGGTGCTAATTCTCTTTTGGAATAGGAAAGATTGTTTTGCTCTTATGAGATCAGCTTTTAGGCTATAATGGAACAATTATATTAATGACATTAAAAGAAAACTTTCTCTGCTCACACAATTTCTGATATCAAAATCTGTAGATTTTGAGCCACATCAAGAAATTCTCCATTTCTCTGTGGAAACCAACTGGGTATTGCATGAGTCAATTCAGTTCTGACACTGTAGATCTGGAGTTAGTATCAGCTTCCATAAATTAAAGGACTCAGTCCCACAAGACTGTCCCTACTTCAACTGCCAGTTGTAAGACCTACATTGCCACCTGTACTTCTGACTGACTAGCCGTAAAATGTGTGTGTGTGGAGGGGGGGCGCCCCACAACACCTTCTTCAGATTCCATAGTTTCTGAGAATGTCTTTCAAAACTCATAAAAGCACTTTATCCATACTTACCTGTTTATTATAAAGATGTGACATAACAGCCAGATGGACAAGATGGCTAGGGCAAAGTATGTTTTCAGTGTGTGTGCATGCAAAGCTTGTACCTCGTCAGATGTATTTGCCAACCATAAGCTTATTTAATGGACTTATACAGCTGAATCTGGAGTCCCTTCCTCTTCTTTCTGGAATGTGGTGAAATTCCATTCTTCCAATCACTTTGTCTTGCTAGGGGCCAGCCCCATCCTGGGATCTTCTTGAAGGGGTGCACAGTCTAATTGGTTTTATTAGCATAAAGTTAGATGTGAGCAAAAGGAGGTCAGTACAAATAGCAACATAATTTCTGTCATGCAGGAAATTCCAAGAGGTTTTGGAGCTCTGTGCTTGGAACTGGGAGCACTGAGGAAAATTAACTGTATTTTTATGTTACACCACAAACACATTTTGAGGCACATAGATGGCCTGTACTACATCGCAAGCCCCTTGGAATGCCTTATTTATCTTTACCTCTCTACTACAAGTAAATTTCTATCATACTGGCTACATGGTTATTAACTTATTGAAGAGTTAGAGTTAAATGTTTAGAGTTAGACAATTTTAGTTAAGAAACCAAATGTTCCTTTTCCACTAAATAGAGTCCTTTAAAACTCTTATTTGAATACAACAAAGTTATTATTGAACTGGCTCCATCAACTTACACAATTTAAATTCTAGAAAATAAGTCACCAGCAAGTGTTTCAGTTTTTAAGTTTTTTTCAAATTTAGTAGAATATCATTTATTCCCTTGCTAAAGGAAAGAAAAATAAATCAAGATTTTCATTATGTACTAATAGGAGGGTTTTAAGTAACAATCCATCAGTACAACAATTCAATAAAACCGTAGGAGAATGTGATGCAGAAAAGTTCATTGTAAGACTGAGTCTGGCAGTATGAAAACAAGCTGTGCAAAGTTAAGATGCTTTAGATTACATGAGTATTCATACTCATAATGCATATAACATATGCATTGGATTTTAATTTATGGGTTTAAAAGAACAGTGATTAAGTAGGAGAGAGAAAAGCTTTTTAAACGCTTTCTGGGGAGTGATTTCGATTCTTTGCTGTCACATCTCCAATTATTCTTTCTCTTCAAATACTTATTCTCTTTCTTTGAGTTTTCCTGGTACAGGTGGCTGCCATTTGTAGAGCTATCAATTTTGCCCTCCCCTTTTAAGGCAGCTATTATTTATGCTAGCTCCTGCTTATCCTTTTTTTGATCCATTTAGACAAGAACAGTTACAAAACTTTTTAAATAGCTTGAGAAAAAGGCTAACTTTAAGGATCACGTGTTATCATGCATTGTCTCCAAATACAATGCTTAAGTTGGCTCCAGCACGACTGTCAGTGATTGGGACTTTAACATGCTTTTAATTTGAGTCACTCCTTTAGATGCAGATCTGCACCATTGCGGCAGTGGGATGTCTCATAAGGCTACTCCACGAAGTGGCTGCAAACATAAGCTTTGTCAGAGAAAAGCTTTTTTCATCTTTGAAAGACAGTGTAAAAACTTGTGTTGTTTTCTTTTTGTTAATTGCTGCTGCATATTTTTCTCTTTCAAATTTCTTGGTTCAAAGTTTATATGTTAGAATCAATGGCAGGTTTTGTAGTCTGTTAAACCATAAATTATCACTCCTTGTCTTGGTACTGAAAGAGATTACTTAGCCATTCACAATTTTCCATGGGATGTTCTCCAGATGTGTGCCATCTGAAGCCTCCTAACTCCTTTCTCTAGTGGACTAAGCTGGCCTCTTGTTGAGGAAACAAAGAACTGGAAAATATATACATCAATGTTAAAGCATGCAGGTCATCAGACAATGCTAAGATGCCTTCACACTTTCACTGAGTCCATTGACGCCTGCTAACAATGCCCCTACTGTGGTGAGCGAGTGCTGCTGCTGTCCTAACTCTCCTTTATAGATAATTTTATGCTAATCCTTGAATTGTTCAAGGAGTCTTTAACAGTCAGCTGTCTTTTTCTGTCTTTTGAGGTATCAAATAATGTTACAACATGGAAATCCCATAGATGTAATTGTGTCTTTGTGCAATTCTGCCTATTGGGTTTTTTACTATGTAATATGTTCAGGTTGTATTTCTTTCCAGTCTATCATGAAATACTGAGGGATTCTCATTTTCAAAGTGGTCCACAGGAGATGGCCATTAAGACAATGTTCCCTCTAATCCAATTTCCCATAATCTCACACTACGCAAAAGCAAATGTTGGACCCATAGCTAAACCCAGTCTTTTGAATACCAAACCAAGACCCATAATGTATTATCTTAACTATCTTAGGAGAGGCTGATTGTTTGCAAAATATCTTTGGGTTGCCATTAGTTAGGGTTTAATCCTTCAGAAATATTCAGTGCTCAGGCCTATTCAAGCATGCTGAGAAACGGCTCATTGCAGCAGCTCGGCTGGTCTGCACGATTGCTTGTGTACTTAGACTCCACTTATTTTGTTCAGGTTCACGATCAGGCGAGACAGCGCTGTCAATTCAAAAAGACATTCTTTTTTCAAACTATTGATCCCCATTGCTCTTGCAAATCCTTTAGTATTGGCTCTCAGGATTACTATAATGCTATAATCATTCTGTTAAGGATTCAGATTTGTGGTGAGCGAAAAGATGGGAACATCAAAAGGATTGAAATGCCCTTGAAGCAATCAATTTTTGTTCATCAAATACAAATGCTGAGAAGCTGCTTTTGGCTAATAATTTATAACTGAATTAATGACACATGGCTCTCTTTAGACTTTTTTCCTTGGATTGTTTCCCTCCTCTTAAATGATTTGATTTTATATTCTTGGAAGTGAATTTAAATTGCATACTGTTCTAAACAAGAAGAATGCTTTGAGGAGTGCAAAGCGTGTTTCACTTGCTTTCAAACTTTAGAGGCAGTAGAATCTTTCTTTGTAAATCTCAATATTGTATCTGTTCTACTTCCTTTGGTAACAAAAAATGTAAGATGTGTTGTTTATGTGTACCATCGCCCCATGAGGAATTCAACCATCATGTACTGCAAACATGTACCAATAAATATATAAAAAATGCAATCATGGTTTATATGTCCTTAACAATCTTGAAGAAACTTCCACCAGCAAAAAGTTACTAGTAAAAGTTGGAATACCTGATACAGTTCACTTCCACACAAAAGGATCCCAACTTACAAAAGTTTATTGATACATAATAATCAAATGACACTAAAACCAGGAAACATTTTTCTTTGGTGTTCATAAGTATAAAGTACAGATATTGTTACCATAACAAGTAAAATTACTGAACAGTTTAAAAGACAGAAAGACTTTAAAGTTCATTGCCTCATTCATTCTTATTCTCAGCCTTTTCTATTCTCATTTTTGTTCCCAGCTTCTTCTATTCTCTAAGTGAAAAAGTCAATGTTTGTATTTTGAGCTAAGAGAAAATCTTTCATTGGAAATACTGAAGGTGTGTAGATTTCCTTGTGCCCAGTCAGGTTCAGAGTTAATCACAACAAATAAAAAGAAAGTTCTAGATGGAAAGTGAGTGTGATTAAAAAGCAGGATGCAGAAAAACCACAC
>RJWT010037918.1:0-12954 GCA_004365215.1 Cuniculus paca
CTTTGTATCACCTGAGTCCCTTTCTTCCATAGAAGACTGGTAAGATTTTAACCTTGTGAAAATCCTTGAAGTATAGTGATTACACAGAATATCAAGAAGGGAAGTTCCACACTGGCAGAGATCTCAGCTGGCTCCAGAGTTTCAGATAAGCCTGTCAGTTTTTTTCTTAATCCCATTTGTAATGTGAAGAAAAACACTGTCAATAGGACAATAACAGATTTCCTTATATGGAGCAGTGGGCCTTTTATCTCAGGAAAGCTGATCCATCAGTCTCTTACCTAAACTACAGCTTTGGTCTGACCAGGTGTAGTTAGGACAAAGAAGTATGCATTGTACTGAAATATGTATTTCCACACTGGCCAGAGAAGGCAGGACTCTAGAAAGGTGAGAGGAAGGGAGACAGTTCAACCAAGAGAGAAAAAGAGTGCAGCCTCTGTGGAATAGAACACAACCTTGAGCCACAGGGGAAGATTAATGAAAAAAATTCTTGGGCTGGTATGGCTGAGTGATTTCCAGAAAGTGATGTCTTATATTCACTTTTAAACTAGTTCCTCTTCTGTGTACTATATTCTTCACAGGTCAGATGCCAATCTTACAGCTCTTATGACAGCTGCCTGGGACCTGCAGTCTCTGGGGCCCATCAAAGGCAATGCCCCACTAATGAAGGAGAGCCTATGTTTCTGGTTCACACATAGCACAGCAGGAATATTTGGCAGGACATGTGAGGAGACTGGGCCAGCACAGCTCCAGGACTGGTCCCAGTTCTCTGCTTTCATATATTCTGGATACCTTGCTCCTTTTACAGCCGGCATGGCCTTTCAAGGGAATCCTAACCAGCTGTAGCAACTGCTCCTTAGCACATGTGTTCTGTAATTTAGGGCTTAACATGATAAAAGCTGGAATGGATTCAAAATCCATTCACATTACTACAAGGAATTCCACTACTAATCAGTGAATTATTAGTTTGGAACCATATGCAGCTACCTAAATTGAATCAGTTTTGACCTACAAAAATGATAAACTGATGAGCTTCAACTAATAAAAAAGACTGTTAGAGTCTTACAGTGTCAGCTGTTGGGAAGTGCGTAAGGTTGTAATAATGATTTATATGTTTCTGTCACTTGAGTGAACAGTTTCTTATCCATGGTGATCGCTATTTCAAGAATTCAAAGCGATTGCAGTACTTTTAGCTCCACAGAGACAGCGCCAGGGCCAGTAAGAGCTAGACAGTCACTGCGAGACTCAGCCTCACCGAGGAAAGCAAGTAAACATGGACAAAGGAGATACTAAGAAACTGAAAAGCAGTGCATCCTTTGTGCAAACTTGCCAAGAGGAGCACAAGAAGAAGCATCCAGATACTTCTGTTATCTTCTCAGAGTTGTCTAAGAAGTGCTCAGAAAGTTGGAAAACATACTACCAAATGCATCTTTTGATAGCCATGTTCTAGTGGTATTTTCAGTATTAACCTTGCTGGCACAGTATAGTGATTGTAGATCAACATGAAAATTTAAGCACGTTCTTGCTGGTGCACAGCACAAATTAGTTATCTATAGAGATGGTAGTGTTTCATCTTCAGTTGTTTCTGATGCAGCTTGTATGAAATAAGTGTTCTGTTAACTGAATACTGATCTGTAAATGCAGAAAACAAAAGTTGCAGCTGTTTTGTTGATATTTTGAATGTTTCTAAGTAAATACAATTTTTATTGAAGAAAAGAATTTGACGACATCATTACTAAGCATTTATTCAAAATTGTAGACAGTCATTTCAAGCATAAAAACTCATATACGATGCTCAGCGAAAGACGTCAGACATAAAGGTCCTCCTATGGTTTAATTTCCTGCTTATGAAATGATGAAGACCACTGCAAAGTGGCTCTGAGCAGGATTTAAAATTAATTGACTGGGTTGGGCCAGGGATATAGATCAGTGGCACAGTGCTTGCCTGGTGAGCACAAGGTCCTGAGTTCATTTCCTGGCACAAAAAAAAAAAAAAAAATCAATTGGCTTTCTGTATTTACTTATGAGTCTGTCACAGGCCTAGGCCCTTTATCTGGAGATGGGCAGCGGATTCATGGTAAGTCAACCTTTATGAATGGTTGAGATCTGTAGTGACCTGTGATGTCATGACACCTCAAAGGACAAGACAAGGACATAGCAGAGGATGCCTAGCTCCAACCCCAATTAACTAAATAGAGACTGCAGCTGCAGGCCTCTCACTCCTGTGGTGAATGCCAACCTGGAGATAAACTAGTTCTCATAATTAGCATAATTTACTACTTGGGGAAGTCTTTGAACTGACTTACAAGATCCTGCTCAGTTCCCCTGCTTTCTTCAGTATTCCCTTCCTTTGTTTGAAAGCCAAATAAATATGGGCCACCCAGAGAAGTTCTTTGTCTCAGACGCCAGAGAATCTTGAATTTTTCTAGAAGGTTTTGATCCTCCTGGAACCCTAAAATCATACCACTTGTCTTTTATTTAAGCCTTCGCAGTCCACTTCTTCAGGAGGTTGCAGGACTGATCAACCATGATAATGAAATGCTCATAATAGATACATTCCCGTGGATAGAAAGTAGAGTAGTGGTTACCAGAGTGGGGGAGGGGGCAGTGTGAAATGACTGCTAATTTGTATAAAGTTTCTACTTGACATGATGAAAACGTATTGAAATTAAACCACTGAGAGTACACATTAGTTGGTTAAATGTTATGGTATGTTAATTACATTAATTACATCTCAGTAAAAAAAAAAATGGAAAAAATTATTCACCAGGAATAACAAAAAGTTCTCAATTTTTTAAAAGATCTTCAATAAAAATTTCAAAATGTTTTTATAAAGACTTACACAAATCTGAAGTTTTATACATTCTCCAAATGTATTATAATTCTGTTATATAAAAAATACAATGAAATTTTATACCAAGCCCCATATGGACCAGTTTATCTCAGTGGGCTATATGAATGTTATCTTTCTGGGATTACCAACACATGAAAATGCAGAACATTTTGTGCCATATTATCATCCAACCTGTAGTAAGTCTGTTATGCCCGCTGGCATCTACTAACAGGTTGGGGGCGGGTGCAGGAGAGGAATATATGTGTCTAGGGAGGCGGATTTAAAAAACTGAGAGGAAATGTGGACAGCTGGAATGAGCACAAATTTAGGGCAATAGATAATCAGCCTTTCTCTGGAAATCTTATATGCAAGAGAGAATCCTTAATGCTTTATTTGAAAAGGCAGGAAGATTGAGACACTTAAGAAGTACAAGTCAATTCTACAATCACTAGAAAAAGTTGGATTAAAGTGAATTGTTTTCAATTTCAAAATCTCTATTCCTAGAACTCCATTTATCTCAAACTTATTCACTTATTCATATAAAAATGTGTGCACTAAATACATGACAACCACCATCCCAAGTCCAGAGACTGGAAGAGTCAACAAAGAAAGCAAAATCTCTGCCCTCATTGTATAGGTATAAAATATTTAATATGTGAGATGGTAATAACTGATATGGAGACTAAAGAAGGGAAGAAGGGAGAGAGTAGCAGAGTTGGTGAAAGT
Source organism: Cuniculus paca (assembly GCA_004365215.1). Classification (NCBI taxonomy): domain Eukaryota; kingdom Metazoa; phylum Chordata; class Mammalia; order Rodentia; family Cuniculidae; genus Cuniculus; species Cuniculus paca. The sequence goes on from RJWT010037918.1 coordinate 3,557, forward strand.
GATCCCTTTTTAGTTTTGGAAGGTTTTACCAAGAACATGATGCTTGAGCAAAAATCTAAAGGTGAGTGAACAAGCCATAAGGGTATCTGGAGAAGGAGTGTTTGGGCAAAGAGCACAATTAATGCAAAGGCCCCAAGGCAGGAGCCTTTGCTTGAAATGTTGAAAGCAAAACAGGGTCTGGGGCACTGAAATTGGGGCAACGACATGGTTCTGTGGAAAGTAGCAATGAAGCAGCACGTGTGAGGGAGTCACCCATGGGAAACAGAGTTGAGAAACAAGTGAGCTTTATTTCAAGAGCTGCAGTGATCAGCAAATACAGGCAGTTGAGGCTGCTAGAACTCCGATCCTTTATTCTCTTTATACCCATGTACCAGTTCACAAGGTCAGAGGGTTGCTATGGATACCACTCCTTACAACACCATCATTACTCTGGAATGTTACAAGACCTTCTTATATATCTGATTAATTGATAGACAGGAGGTAGGCATCTGGCAGTTTGTCCACCTTAAGATAAAACCCTTTGTTTCTCTTTCCATAGTTTTATGCCCAGTTAGGGGGAAGGAGGCCTTTTTGGAAGTTGGCCAAAGTTTGTTTGGGGTTATGAATGCCCTCACAGCAATAGGTTACATCAGAGATGTAAAATCTTGGAAAGCATTACAGTTCTCTGTTAGGATTTTCTATATTACCTTGAGTAGATTGGAAAGGCCTAATAGTTATTGAGTGGAGAACTGACCTATGATCTCTCTAGCTTTTTTTGTTCTTGTTGAGACTCAACTATGGGGCACAATGGTTGATGCTGGTGATATAGGGGAATGAAACTTCCAACCCACTATGTCTGGTACAAGTTCATGTTCTCTAAAATCGAAGAATGAATTTTAGGAACAATGGAGGTTAAGAGCAGAATACATTAATTGGGATAAAGAAAGCTTCTGTCAGAGGGACAGAAGGGGTCCCGAGTGGGTTGCCAGAGACTCTGTCTTTTTTATGGACTTTTTATAGAGTAGATGGGTCCAAGGTGGGGAAGAATGGGAATTCCTAAGATCGGCATGAGGTGGAACAGAACTATGGTTAACCAATAAGATTAATTGCTCAGGTAAAATTGATTAAGTCTGGGGCAAATGGGGAAGCAAGTCACATAGCCAACGAGCATGTTTAAGGAGCAGTGACTCTTCCCCTAGGATGTTGAGATAGGTAACTCCTGGCTTCCTCAGGGAGCTACAGACCTATTTAGAATATCAGTCCTCAGGAAGTGGGTGCATTTGTTTGATCTGTTGCCCCCAGTCCAGCCCACAGCAGGAGATGTGGGCTCCTTTACAGTTGCATGGTATCTAGGTTTTTGCATTGGCTCCTTGGAGGAACTGGCCCTATCTGACCGCCTATAATAATTTTAACTATCTCAGCTTCCTGTGACACTGGGAGACCAATCAAGAGGTGATTTTAATAATCCAGGGGAGAGATGATTTGGGCCTACATCAGAATGGTAATTGTGAAGGCAGTGGTCAATTCTTAGAAATATTTTGAAGGTAGAGCTAAAAGGATTGCTCATACATCATTGTGTGAGTTTTCAGACAAAGGGAGAAGGCAAGTATAATTCCAAGGTTCAAGCCTCAAGAACTATGAAACTAAAGTTGCTTAGTCATTCTGAATGTTACTTATCTCTAGAATAATTTGTTCTACCATTATTTATGTCTCTTACCAACAGAAAGGAAACCAAATGGATGTCAGTGTGCTAAGGTTTACATATAAGTGCCTTCATACCTGGTAACTGACCTCTTGGAATTAAAAGTCATGAAATATGATGTAACTTTAAAGGTAAGTCTACTCTCAGCTTCTTACTGTATTGTTGTTAAAAGTCTACTGTATAGTTATACAGTTTTCCTTTACGTACCTTTCCCACTTAGGTACTTTATAATAAACACATTTTAAGAACTTCCTCATCTTCAATTGATTATCTTTAACTGGATATTGTAAAAATATCAAAATAGACAATAATGATTTTAGAATTCAAAGTGAGGTTCGCAACTGTTTACTACTATTTCCAACATCCTGTTAAGGTTGAATTCAGAAAGATCAAAGCTCTGGAACTCTTAAGAATCACTGTCCAGAATCATAGTCTGATATCCTTGTGTAACTAATCTATCATTCATCCTTTGAAAAGCTTTCTTCAGTAACACATTCAAAGCACATGAATGTATGGGGATGAGATACTGTGGATTTTATATGTCTCGTGAATTTTTTCTTCACTTAAATGCTCAAAAATGGAACAAAAGACCAAAGTGGCTGTCATATGTTTATGTGCTCCAATGTTTAAAAAATGTATACCAAAATGAGTTATAGAAAGACTCTTAGCAGGAGATAAAAATAACCAAACTCAGCTAAACCTCTTGTTTTCTAACAAATCTGAGCCAGGGCGGGGTGGGGGGGTAAGTGGGTACTTCCTGTACCTCCAACTCAAGCTATTTTACTAATCACTGGAGGAAATGTCACTTCACCAATAGTAAAATGGATGTCAATACTGTATTGAGCTAGTTGTCCTGGAAGAAGTCCCCTTCTATAGATGATCTACAATCCCCAAGATGCCTAAACTTAATTCTTACCTACTCATCTCTAATTTAGAATCTCTCTCCCTTCCCCACCCCTGGCATTCTAGCACCAACTAGTATCATGTTGTAATGAAAGAGGTTGACATAGTGTGAGAGTGACTGAGACAAGAAGACTTCCTCGAGAAAGTTACTTATAAGGTGAAATGTTAAGCATGAACAAGAGACAGCCAAATAGAATGGTGAACAAGGGTATAAATTGTCCTCCTTTCTTTGAAGCAGACTTTCATTTCTCTCGGAGGTTAATATTCCTGGCCACAGCTCTTGCCTCTTTCAGAACTATATATCACTAATTATTACTTTCCTTTAAATGATTTTCTGTTCTTCACTGAATTATTCCCATCAACGAACAAATATTTAAAGGATGAATATATATGTGCTCTTTGTTTGTTAGCCTTCTGTTACTTAGCAAAATACTTGGAAATAACAAAAGTGTCATGGTTTATTTTGGCTCAAGGTTTCACAGATTTCTGTGATCGGCTAGCTCCTTGGTTTTAGGCCTCTGTGGAGGCAGAAACATCAAGGCAGGAGGACATAATTAAAGAAAGCAGCTCACTCCATGGCAGTAGGGAAGGGGAGAGAGAAAAGGAAGGAGAAAATAAGAGACTGGAAGAGAGAGACAGAGAGAGAGAGAAAGAGATAGAGAAAGAAAGAGACAGGCAGAGAGACAGAGAAGCGGGGGTCAAAGACAAGATGCATTCCCCAAAGTCATAACTCCATGACTCCTTTCTAAAGGCCTTACCTCCTAAGTTTCCATTACCCCCCAATAATATTATCAAATTATGAGTTCATCAGCGGATTAACCCACTGATGAAATTAGAATCTTTATGATCCAGAAAGCAGAAAATTGAGTTCAAATCCATATATCTCACCAGGTACTTAACTAAAATGAAAATATTACAACAGCAACACTTAATTTGTTGGAAGATAATATACATAAAACTCTTGATGACACAGGCATAGGCAAGGACTTTTTGAACAGAACCCCAGTGGCACAAGAAATAATGCTGGAAACTAACAAGTGGGATCATACCAAATTAAAAGGCTTCTGCACAGCAAAGGAAACAACCAACAGAGTGAAGAGACAACCTATAGAACTGGGAAAAACTTTTGCCAGCTGTTCCAGAAGCAAAAGACTAATAATTTAGAATATATAAAGAGGTAAAAAACATTAGATCCCCAAAATAAAAGAACCAATAAAAAATGGCTTACTGAAATGAATAGAAACTTCTTAGTAGAAGTACAAGTAAACACATGAAAAAAATCTTTGACATTGGTGGCCATTAGCGAAATGCAAATTAAAACAATACTGAGGTCCCCTCTTCCTCCAGAAAGAATGGCTAGTATCAAAAAATCAAATAATAACAAATACTGGTGAGACTGTGAGGGAAATGAAACCTTTCTGTGTTGTTAGTGGGAATGTAAACTACACTACCACTATGAAATTCAGTATGGAAATTCTTCAAAAAACTAAAACTAGAAATTGTATCTGAACCTACTATTTCCCCTCTAGATATTTTCCTGAAAGACTTCAAGTCATCAAATTATGGTGATACATGTATTGCCATGCTTACAGCAGCACAACTTATAATGGATAAATCGTGGAGACAGCCTATATGTCCATCAGCAAATGAATGGATTAAAAAAGTGCTATCTACACACAGTGGAGTACCACTCTCCAATTAATAATAAAAAACTTGAGGCATTCATAGGTAATGGATGCACCTTGAGACCATGATATTAAGTGAAATAAATCAGACAAGCAACCTTAAAAATCAAAATTTAAATACAAAGCAATGTACAAGTGTAGTGGTTGATTGATTGTGTCAATTTGAGACATTTAGAAGCTTCACTAAATCAGCTTAGCAATTCTACACCCTACGGTGTAGAAGACCCACCCTAGGATGGCTCATCTCCTGGATGATATAAAAGGGAAAGAGGAAGGACAGACAAAGTTCCGTTTTTTTGGAGGAGCTCCAGACTTCTCCTTTGATTTGGACGTCCTCTTCTGGCTTCTAGCACAGACTCTTCGGCTTCTGCCTTAGGTCCTTCAGACTTCTAGCATAGACTCCTCAGCTTTCCATCTCAGACCCATTGGCCTGCTGGTACAGACTTGCATGGGACACTGCAGTGAAATCCAGACTTTGGATTGAATCCTGTGGCCTCTGGTTTGCAGACTCCCTCTGCACACTTCCTCATCTGACTCTCTGGCTGATCATTGTAAACCAATCTTGTCATTTCTTATACATTTGATGTCTTGTGTTGTATCTGTTTCTCTCGTAAACCCTGAGTAATACAACAAGATAGATACTAGAAAGTAGGGAAGTATTTTCAAATGGGAATGGAAACAAGAAATGGGGGAAGAAAGAAGGAGAGGAGGGAAAAGGGATGAGAAAAAAAGAATTGAAGGAAAAACATGGAAATAGATCTTTTTCAAATGGGGAGGAGACCAAGAATTGAAAGGAGTAGGAAGGGATGGGAGGGATAGGGGACTAAAAATGAATTGAGATGTGTTATGGAGATGCACCAACTCCCCATAGTAAATGTAAGCATTATGTACTGCAAACATGGACTAATAAAAAATAAGTAAAAAGAATATTTGTATTAAAATTTGATGTGACCGAAGAAAAAGAAGCTCCACCTTTGAACACTTGAACATTTTTGGGAACATGTTAGATCCAAAGCGTAACAGTATTACTTTTTGAAAAAGAGAGAAGAAAGAAAAAAAAGAGAAGAAACTCTTGCTGTCCTTTCAGGTCAAACTATGATTTTCTCTCTTTGTTAGATCTGGGAGAATTTTTAAATCTTTTACCTGACTAGAACATAGAAGAGAAGTAAAGTGAGAATTAGGTCTCCACTTGGGGTTTTTAAGAGGATTGTGGTCAGACCTATGATATAATAAACTAATTTGAAAGCAACAGAGAGTGTAGAGTCTGTAATTGTATAAAAGAAAGGAAGTAAAAATCTCAAGGCAGTGGAAGTCAGTGTAGAAAGGAGGGCATGAAGTCAGGAGTCTGTGAAAGATCAAATCTCCCTGTTATGAGAAGAAAAAATAAGAATGAACAGAGAGATCCACCCACCAGTTTAGATCGCATGGCCTGCAGGGGTGTTACTGTGCTACATTAAGGAGGCCAATGAGGGTGTCCTGGGATATTCAGATGAGCCCTGACCTAGGCAGATTATGCAAGTAGAATCCAAGCTGATAGATTTTTGGTTTGACAAATGGTACGTGGCTTAAATGGTGAGAGGGAACAACATCACTGTATTAATTTAGGTGCTTCATCCAGTCTACTGCAAGTCTCCACATGGACTGTACTGGCAGCCCTGCCATCTATTGGGTAGATTCTCTTCCTTGTGTTCATTGAATATCTCTCCATCAGAAACATCTTTCAGGATAGTCTTGCAAAAAGTGAGAATGACCGTGGAGAGGCACAAAGGTGCTGGTGAGATTCTCATTTCTAAATTCAGTTCTGGGTTTATAGTAGTAATCAAGATTCTCCAAAAGAAACAAAATCAACAGGGTGTGTATGTGTGTGTGTGTGTGTGTGTGTGTGTGCGTGTGTGTGTGTGTTTGTGTTTGGAGAGAGACATAGATAGATAGATAATAGATAGATAGATAGATATAGATAGATAGATGTAGATATATAGATACAGATATATATAAATATCTATATATATAGATATTATAGATACTGTCAAATCCAAAATATGCAGAATAGGCACTTTGTGAAAACTTGCTGCAGTATTTAAAGTGCAAAAGGCAGTCTGCTGACAGAATTATTCCATCCAGAGCAGGTCAGTCTATTAAGACCTTTGACTGACTGATGTGGCCTTCCCACATTAGAGTAGTCAATTTTACTTTGGTTTAAATGCTAAAGTCATCTAAAAATACCTTCATAGACACATTTAGGACATTTGACCAAATATCTAGTACAGTAACCTGGCCAAGTTGTGACACAAAATAACACACCACAGGCATATAAATGGGTATTTTCTTATTTATTTATTTTGGGGGGGGCACCAGGGATCAAACTCACAACCTCACACTTGCTAGGCAGGTGCTTAGGCCGCTGAGCTAGATCTCCGGCCCTTGTCTTTTTGAGACAGGGTCTCACTATGCAGTTCAGGCTGGCCTTGAGTCACTTTGTAGCCCAGGCTACAAAGGGTCTCGAACTTACAATGATCCTCCTGCCTCAGCCTCCTGAGTGCTGGAATTACAGGCATGTGCCACCAGGCCCAGCCACAGGTATTCTTTAAACCATAAATATACATTAAAATAAAAACAAGTCAACATCTTACTTTCTCTTGAAAACTGAGATCATAATTTAGAGTATAAGATCTTCAGGTTGGCCAAAACCATTTTGAAAGCCCCAGTGAGCAAAAAACAAACAAACAAATAAAAAACCAAAAGACATGTCACATAAAGACCCTTGGGAATACAGCAGATCAGAATATTACTTTCTTGATCTCACATGCTTGGTCCTGGTCCACATTATCAATCTCTCATTGATCCCAAAGGTTATGTGAAGTTCTCAATTCAAACTCAAGACATTTTCTCAAGTGTTAGTTGGAACCTAACAATCTAGAAATATCCTAACAGTTGCCTTTGTTGACCAGGTCAGCAGCACAGAAAGGCAGACAAGAAAGCTGCCCAGGCCCCCTTGCGACCAACTACTTCACCTGTTCTGGCCTCAGTTACTCCCTGAAACTTACTGATTAGCTTCACTGAGGGTATAATGTTTACTGTTCCGATTGTCATCTAGAAGACACATTGAATAAACTCACAGTGAGTGAAGCGTCAGGCACGTACGAATTTCTCTGTTCATCAAAATGATGAACCTTAAAAATGATGGGTTTGTTGACGTTCCATGAATCAAATTTTATTGCAAACACCCTAAAGAAGTTCATTGTTAAAGGAGCCTGATGAAGAATCATTTTACAATTTTAGCTTTCTTAGGATACTATGCAGGCTGCTTGGTTTGAATGGTTCTTATCTGGCCTCTTGATAGGTTATTACTGTTGGCATAAAATCCACGTACCACTATTAGTATATGTAAGCAGGGAACAAGGGACGCAAACTCAACAGTCCAAGCAGGTTTATTGTTAAACCTGAGAGGGACCTCTCTGTGCAAGCAGAACAAAGAAGGTGTTTCTTGCAAGCTAACACACTTTTATTAAGCAGCATTTTTGGGCAGGTTTTTCACAGGTTTGGTCAGAGAAACAGCAGGCTGTGGCTTGTCGATGTGTCCTCTGTGACCCGCTGACATGTCCTCAGGAACCTAAATAAAATGAAACCTACATTTCTCTAAGATGGTGGTTGGGTTCACTTGAACTGTTGGTGTCTCTGTCCTGGCTCCATCAATATGGGCTTTAAAAGAATGCATAAAAATATTTCTTGTGTACACAAGATTTTAAACCACTTTTTACAAATGCTAGGATAGAGGGCTTATGTTGTAGTTTTGGGGCTGTAGATAAGATTCCTTTGTGGGTTTCTTTTTTTTTGGATAATATGTCTTTGCATAAAAATAGACTAGAATGAAATGGATTTAACAATGAATTTATAAATGTGTTTATGTTCTTTATTGTTTTTTAACTTGCTATTGAGTATGTACGTTTACAATTTTTACTCATCATTCTCCCAAAATGTCAGCATATGTCAAGGGAGTTGCTGTGTTTTACTCTCAAAGATAATCAAGACATGCTCAGCTTCATTGAATTATGCTCAGAGGATCTGATGCTGTTATAGTCAGTGCTCAAGACTGGACTTGACCTCTGAAGACTTTAATTTCTAAAGGCCTCAGTTTCCTGAGAAGAAGTTGGATTAGATGCCTCCTAAGGTTGATTTGGCTTCTAATCCTGTAATTACGTGACCCAATTCTTGTTTTCTCTTGTTCTATTCTGTAATTTAGCAAGAATGTCAATAGAAGGGCTATCTTGGAAAATTCTACCTTCTTTGCCCTGGGCCTGAATAACCTTTACAACATTATACATAGAAATCTTTTTTATTCTTGGATTCAAATTTTCATCTGAAATTGTACTTACTTTTTGGATATATACTGACATTAGGTTTATTACATGTCTTTTTAGTTGTTGTGATTCTTTCCAACTAAATTGGTGTATTCATTCATTTTTATCTCTGAACATGTAACCTACATTCCAAAACTCTTTTTCTTTATCTGAATGTCTCTGATCACCTCAATAGAGAATTCCTATTTTTCTAAACTTATAAGTGCCTTATGTGTCCTTTGTTTTCTTTTTCTATTGTTTTTGAAACTTAACTGATCAGGAAAAGCATAAAGGACATAAAATAAATTTATATTATCCACCCATTCAGAATGAATTACAGTTACCATTTTGAATACTGTGTGTTCAATCTCTTGTGATTTTTATGAACTATTACAACACTAAAATCTTCAAAACTACTGCAAGTCCCATTTCAGAAGTCAATGTCTATGTGTAACCTTCCAGGGCCTTTGAAGTTATATACAATTATGTATATTTTATATAATTATATATAACATTTTATACATAATATATAGTTTATATAGATTATATGCATAAATATATATGGATTATATATATATATTTCCATATCCCTTTTTATTTGATATTTTAACTAATGTACGTGATTGTTATATAGTTTGCCATTATATAGTTTCATATCTTGTTTTTTTAAATAGCTGAACATTATTTTAAAATTGATTCAAATTTAATAAATAAGTTCTTTAATGTTGAGACATAGTTACATGACTATATTATTTATAATTCTTCTATTGATTGAATGCTACAATATGTATA
>RJWT010037919.1:0-12968 GCA_004365215.1 Cuniculus paca
CACACACACACACACACACACACACACACACACACTCATGCTAAATTGTTATGTTATCCAGGCTGGGCTCAAACTAGTGATTATCCTGCTTCAGCCTGCCTAACTGCTGAGATTACAAGTGCGCATCGTCATGCCCGGATACTCTTGCACTCCCTGACTGGCATAGACGTTTCCACTATATCTTCACTTTTGACATTGTTTTTGGATTTGGCTCCCCAGAAGTCAAACATGTACTATCATAAAACTTGTTTAAGTTTAATATTTCATATTCCTCAGAAATAATGTTCCACATGAAACTTTTTGAGAACTTCCATTTTATTCCAAAATTTATTACTGGCAAATGATGACATTGCAAAAGCATAAATCTGTGTTTTAGCTCATTCACTACTTTATAGGAGAAATATATCATTTTGAAATTATGCATATTCTTTTTTCTTTGAATTTTTTGTGGTTTACCTTCAGAATGAATATAATGGAAAATTAATCTTCAGTTCCAAAGTAAAATTTTTTACTAAATAACCTTGGTCTTCTACTATGTAGTTTTGTTTATGTAAATGAAGCTTAGATCTAAAGTAAGGAATCTAAGGAATAAAAATTATTAAAGTACATACATTGTATTCTGCTTTTATGAATTTTTAAATGTATAGTTTTATATCAAAATCAAAGAACCAGTTATAACAAATTACTATCCAAACTCTTGAAAAAAAATAGGTGTATTAGTTTCATATTATGACAATAAAATATGTGAGGCAATTAACTTAAAAAAGGCTTAGCTTCTGTTTCCAGAAGTTCCAGTTCACGCTCAGGCAACCCCAATGATTTGTTCTTCTGATGAGGATGCCAGATGTCAGTGGAAGGGACCTTCATCAGGGTAAAATGTTTATGGAAGAGTCAATACGCAGAGAGAGAGAGGGGAGAAGACCCCAGCATCCTGCCACCGCTCTTTCAGGTATACTACCAATGATCTAAGGAAGTTCAACAAGGGTGAAGCATGGAGCACCTTGCAGTGCTACTGTCAGCACCTTGGAGACCAAACCCATGTGCTGGGATCTCTGAGGGATGCTAATCCAAACTTAGCAGTAGGTGTATCTCACTGAGCACCTGAAATACCCCATGCCACACAAATGACCTATAACTAGAAACATTTTTACCATTTATCTTTTTAAATCTAAAGGAAAATTTTACAGGATTTAATGAGTATGGTAACTACGGAAGAAAATTGTGCCAACGAAACAGTAAAACTAGTCTCTCACTTTTAATCAGATACCTGGAGGTGATCTCATGGAAATCAAATTACAAATCATTTTTCAAAAGTGAGCAACTAAAATGTCACATCGTATAAAATAATTTAAGAAGTCATTTAGGCATTCATTGAAATAGACTTATTAAATTCTTAAATGGCAGGCATATGTGCTAGATATAATTTTTTGTAGTAACCAACCTCAAACCCTAGAACCTGCAAAGCATAATGTAAGAATTCATTTTCAAGTACTTATGACTAAAACCTATTTGGTTTCAAACTTTTATGATTTTATTTTTATTCAGAATAGTAAAATAACCCTTTTGGATGGTCAAATTCAAAAGAGTAAATTCATTAGTTGAACGAGATAAAGTTTAAATGACTCTTTCTTCATAATGCATTTATATCGAATACTCTTTAAAATGCATTTGTCTTAATGGTTTCAAAATGTCCTTCCTCAGGACTCTTGTAAGGGAGGCTGAGTTAACAACCTATAATTATGTACTCCTTACTGAGCTGTTAATAGCTTTACAGTCTTTCGAAGAATACACCTGCTGCTCATAAAAACATTTATGTTGCTGCAGAGTTTGGCTGTGTTTTACTATTTGCAGTGACCTTGTAGAACACACACTGATCTAATTTTTAGCGGAAATAAAAGCAAGGATAAAGGATATGTATTTATTTACTTGAGTATATCAATGGAAAATTTTGAAATATTTGATTAGGGTAAATTCTGATATTTTAAAAATATTTCTCATTATTGCTTTTAACTTGGTAAATATTTTACACTGTGGGTCTGTTTAGATTTTTACTCTTTAAATTTTGTTATCTGAACTTGTATATGTTGTAAAATTTTAATAGTCAGTGTGCATATACTTTAATTAGATATTCATGACTCGAGTACTATTGGAAATATCAACTGTTCCGCCGAATGATTGAAAAAAATATGAATTGGAATTAAGTTAACAATTTCTTAAACTTTCGGTAACAGACAATCTTAAATCTATAATTGGAAAAATGTAAAGTTTTAACTGAAGAGGTATTCTGCAGTTTTTCATGGTTGAACGCAATATAAATTAATTGTTTGGACTAAGTTTCAATTGGAAAAGGAAAATTGCTGCTAGAACTTGTGTTTGATCCTTCCATTTCTCACAAGGACATTTAAAGAAGGCCATCAATGCAATCATTATTTCCTTATGTCCCTTTATTCTTGTGATTCCTTTTGTGTAAACCAAAGCAGGTGGATGGGTTAAATAATTCCGTCCTATCTAATTTAGTCATACCTGAATGCGTGTAGCTATCACAACTTCTATTGTCCATAATTTCTTGATAATTTCCTCTCTAGTTAATGATGCATGATAATTATCATTTTTAACAACTTTATATTTTAAAACATCCATCATACAGTCCTGCAGCAGACTTCAACTGTTGATTAGAACAGGAGTGAAGGTTCCTTCTTTGCTGTTCCTTCTTTCCTTCTTTGCACTCTTCAGTATGGCAAATAAGGGTAGTTGCCAGATGTATTATCCTTCTTTGGCTCCTAACACTTGCAATATACAAGAATTATTCTGTTGTACAAATGAGATCTATACTGATAGTAGTCAACTGATCATGCCCACAGGTACAGATAATTTGTTAATGTTATATTCCATAAAACTGTAAGTCACGTATTGAATAAGACAGGAGAAGCACCTAATCTCTGCTCTACAATCTAAGATATCGGGTGATATAGAAAAATTTACTGGAGGCTACAACATGTAGGAACTAACCATATTTTCCTTTCTCTCCCTCCCTCCTGCCCTTCTCTTTCCACTTTCTCTCTCATCTTTTCCTACACTGCCCCCCTCAAATCACTCTCCAAAACTTTGCCATATGGCTATCTTGGGCTTCCCCATAGCTTTTCAGTTGCACACTGATTGTATTTCTTAGATTACAACACAGAGCATCAAGAAAAATGTGGAAAATGGACTTTCTTAGAGGCTGGGTCAGGAGCTGACAGTTCGTCACTTTATTCTACTCTATTGGGCAAATCAGTCACTGGCTAGACCAGATTTAAGAGAAAGGGATGTAGACTGGAATTTTCAATGAAAGAAGTGTATCAGAATTTGCAACCATCTTTATTTGGCCATGTTAGTTTATTTTAGGCCACCATGTTATTACATTATTTGCCATAATTCTCATTTGTACTAATTTAAAAATAAGGTCTTTTTTTTCATTGCTCGGTCAAAGCAACTTTATTAACTTCAACTATATATAACATTATAAAATTAAAAATGTGTTTAAATAATCCTGTATTGGAAATATTACAAGGCAAACATTTTCTCAAAGTTAAATCATGCGAAGTTAATTCATATGAGTAAATCAAAAGAACAAAAGAAAAGTAAAAAAGTGCTGAAAAGAAACTATTACAAATATTTCCAAGTTCTTTAAATCTGTGCTGTACATTGTGTTCTACCAGCATATTTATAAGAAATAAATTATACAAATCAACTTATCCAAATGTGAAAATAAGATTTCTGCATATCCAAGGAAAGGGCAACCATTACTAGCAACCCTAAACCCCATCATTTAAAATGAGCAACTTTTATGACCACTGCAGAACGTACATTTATTTATAGTGGTTGGATTAACTTTTACCCTAAATATTCCATATTGTTTTGTTATAGTAATTTTTTTTCTTTCTAATATGATTTCAAACTAGTTGATGTATATGAGTAAAGATGTTCAATGTTTGTCAATAATGCAGACTAATATGTTTCAAGGGAATGAGCTTGCTTTGCCTTGAATTATTCTACTTACATTTAAAAGTACCTGCAGGCATTTACATATTTAAACATTTATTTAGTTTCAGACACCCTCATTAGGACTAGAAAATTCTTTTGTGTGGAGCTGCAGTCTGCAGTATGTTGTCAGTTACTGCAACTTATTTATTAGTACTATATTCTGTCAGTAATGAGGTCTTCAGTTAACATTTACAATATTTTGATGAATCTCTGTTTTATTTTATTTTGTTTCATTTTATTATTTGTTTCAAACTTTGAGCTGTTCATTTGATACACAGATAATGTCCTCTGATAAAATTAAAAGATCCATGACTGAGATCATTGCCTGAAAACATTGACTTATTTAAAGTATAAAAGGACACTTTTCAAGTCAACACCATATCACATCAAAAGAAGGTTTAAAATCTCATTTTGGAAGAGCTGGACCTGTGTTATTTGAAACTTGATTTATAATGTGTAGCTTTGTAACTCAATCTCAACAGATACCTTTGTTTTGTCATCATAGAACAGTTAAGACTCAAAAGCAATTTTTTTTTAGTTTCACTATAGCAACAAAAGACATTTAAATAGGAAAGATAAAAATGAAAAATAAATCTTCAAAAAGTACTTTCTCCCTGTTCTAAACGAGACTAAAGAATTCTCATGGTTGCATTCTTAAATAAATATCTGATTTCTTTTCAATGTAAGAGGTAGTTCATATATGAAGATTTCTTATAGCTGATTTGGAAAACTTAAGACTTTACCTGTATTCCCAAATGATACTATTGGTTGTTAAGATTTTTCTACAAAATATTTTCTCATTCTACTAGCATTCTTTCCCACCAACTTTACTTTCCTTATTTTACTTGAATCTGTCAGAAAACAAAACAACTAAGACATACTTGGAAATCAGTCCACCTTAATTTACACTATTTGTTTAATTTTCAAAGAATTTTTCAGGCACAATGCTTGCCTGGCAAGCGCAAGGTCATGAGTTCAATTCCCAATATCCAAAAAAAAACAAGGATTTTTCTTTGCCATGTTTTTTCTATCCTATAACCTACTTCACACTATAAATTAAAAAAAGAAAAATTTAGTTGCTTTAAAAATGTTATTTCCTCTAGATTTACTTTTTTGCAAATTTACATCCTACAGTTTGGTAGAATTAATGAAAGAACCACTCTGTTTGGCCATGTTGTTACAGTAACTTAACTTCGAAAATGTTCCATTTGACATTTGCGATACCATTTATACTCATAGGAATCAACAATGGTCCATTCATATTTCCAGAAGTACTTCATGATTTTTTCCTCTTTTTGACATTTATTGCTAACATATGCTAATTTTTATAATAAAATTGCCTTAACCTAACTTTTAAGTAGATATTTTACAGCTCATCCTAAATTACTACTATCAGTAGGAATTTCTAAACTTTTCTGAAAATATTTAGTTTAAATTTACTATATTTCTCAAATATTCTTATACTGAACATAAATTTTCCTTTTGATTTTGTCCCTTTTTAGATAAAATAAGTTTATCTTCAATAATTTGGTAAACATGAACTTTTTAGGTGTTCATGTGTTCTCTGCTGTTGGTATTTCCTGATTTTTCTATATATAAGATACTTATCACTTAATTTATCGATGACTTAACAATTCTCATGAGCTATCTAAAACCTTAAGGAAAAATGACAAAGTTAAAATTGTTGTTTGCCTATAACATACTTTTAGGAAATATTGAAGAATTTTGGAATTAAGTAAGCTTTTTTAGGACAATTATTCAGTGTCAAATGTTTCATTTTTGCTTGAACAGCTTTATAAATGTGTATGGAGTGGTAGTGCACAGAAGAAACACCAATATCCCATCTATGTGAAGGTAGGTTAGAGGAAGACAGACCAGAAAGCTAAAACTGAGTAAATATTAATAACATGTAATAAAAGATATTTCAGCACAAATCTCAGGGTTTTTCTAAGGCATGAAGTTTTGTAAAATGCTTTTGGCATAAAATCTTGGATGTTTTATATACTATTCTTAAGAAAACAAATCAAATATATATAACACAATATTATTGCATTTTGATTATGGAAGTATTATAATAAAAAAGAACCACATTTTCATCTCTCATTTTAATTATCATTAATTTATACAAACTAATTATGAAATTGCTATAATAATATTTAAGAATTTAAAAGCTCAGTAGATGGAGTAATCAATTTACTAATTCATGCAATCATTTGAATAATACATCATGAGAGCCTATAATATGGCAGTAGGTATAGACATACTATCTTAGCAAGGTGAATATAAAGACTAACAGAGAAGCAAAATACCTACAAAATTTTTAAAGGACCTCCATAGAATCCATAAGGTTACTTTAAAGCATAAACCTATTGTTGTCCTGGATTAAACGCACTACCTATTGACAATTCCTTCTAAAATAAAGAAGTAATGTTATATTACATATGTCCTGGAGCCTGTGGAAGAATTTTACACATTATTGTACTTCATCTGACCATATGAAACAAGTCTCACCATCTCAATTTTCATAACTGACACCGACTCCAACTAGGAATCTACCAATCTCACCTGCTGGTATGCCTGTAGCACTACATTAAAGATCGCTCTTAATAATCTTGCCATTACCTGTCAATAAATATAATCACTATTTTACAAATTTAATTATTTATTTATAGGTTATTTGTTTCTTGAAAATCAGTTATGTATGTCTAATTTCTTATCAGTATTCCTTGATCATCAGGTGTTCTGTGCTATCTCCTTCTATTATTCAACATTGAATCTTCAGGGAATACATTTAATTTTAATTTTTGGTGGAACAAGACACACATTGGATGAAATATATATCAAAAATCATGAAAGCATATTCAAAGTGATTTGTGGTTATCTCCTATTTTGGATTATGGGGGATAATCAAGAGTTGATTGTAGTAAATTATAGGCATACTATGCTAAATGATACTTCTCCACAAGTGCAGTCAGAAAGTACTTGTGTATTTAGAGTAGCTACTTCTACATTTTTCTTACTTATGTATATTTTAAAATTTTGTAATAGCAGTGCCTAATTTTTACCTAAGGGAAATATTTTAGAATACCTTATCAGCTATGCTGTGTGAAACTGCTTTACCAGTAAATTTAACCCTTTTCCTCCTCAAATTATAAATTCCCTCTACTGCATCTTAATGAATGTGAGAAAAGAAAGCAACTTCCTTGTTTGCCTGTCATAGAACCAACCTATGAATTTCAAAATGCAGAATTCAAAGCAGAGGACAATCCCTCAGCCTCAGGAAGGCAAGACTGAAGAAGCTGAGGTTATTCAATTGGAATGCAAGTACTCTACTTGCAGGTCCTTATCATGGATTCAGTCATCAAGGAGAAGAAATCTAAAATCATCCTTATCTCTGGGGCTCTTATCCCTTTCTCTTTGCTGTTGGAGTATATACAGGTGTGGTCACAGAAAAAATCAGTGTGAGCTTAAAGCTAGCCCAAGTGCCTGCATTGTAACAGCAGTTCAAGTAGCCTAGTTCCAATGATTTGTGCATAGATCTACACTAAAAGCACACTATGTTCCTAGTTTAGGTTTGCCTTTGTGAATATTGATCAATAGACATTTACCAAATATTGACTATGCATCCAGCATTCCTTTGCTTTTTCCCTTTTGCTTTGCTTTATTTTTGAGAGAAATATAAACTACGTTGTTGAGGAACTTTCCATTTAACTGGAGATATACATATTGATATACATTGAACTAACTACAAGAGGACACAAAAAAGTATAAATTTTAGTGCTATATCCTGGACAGAACCAAGTTAGGTAGAGATTATTATATTCAAGAAGTATAGTAAAAAGACAAGACAAAGACAGGAAAATATTCTTCCATGTCATACACATCTTCCTATCAGGCCTAGGTCCTGACAGGATATTCAATTCGAACTCATCAATGGATTAATCCACTGGTGAGTACAGTGCTCCCACGATCCTCTCACCTTCCAAGAGCCGCCCCTCTGAACACGTGAGACTTTTGGAAGACATTTTAGATCTAAACCATAGGCGTCATCATCTTTAGAGAACAATATATATATATATATATCCTATTTAACATTGTACTATATTTACACTGATTCAGAACTATTTTTTACAATGTGGATATGTGTATGTAAAACAGAAACCTATTTCAAATATATATTTATTTCAAATATGTATTTATTCTTGGCTTATATATAAAATATATATTATTTATACATATTCATTTCATATCATATATAGACAGATAGAGAGAGACAGGGGAGAGAGAGAGAGACAGAGACAGAGACAGAGACAGAGAGAGAGAGAGAGAAATGCATATGTGCTTCAACAGTGTCCCATGCTAATAAATATCTGGAAGCTAATGCTACCACTGTGAGCACCTTTTGTAATTGTAGAAACCAAAAGTAACTTGTATTAAATGCATGGTGCCTCAATAAATTTAGTATTAAAATATTTATACAACTTTTTCTTTTCCTGATGTACACATTTTTGGTGGTATATTACACTGAAGTTCGTTGTTATTAAAACATTTGTTCCACAACTGTTACTATTTTCTTGGCTTATCCAAGGACTCTGCACTATGCAAGGACAGATAGGGCTACCTGTTTTACTTGCAACCAACAACCATTATTACTTTATGACTGCCACCCTTTTAGGCCAATGAGCCTCCTTTGCACATTCACAGATCAATGTGCTTTGTCACCTGTTAAAGTTACACCTAAAGGGGCCGGGGATCTAGCTCAGCAGACTAAGCACCTGCCTGGCAAGTGCAAGGTCATGAGATCAATTCCTGGTGCCACAAAAAAAAATTAAAAAATAAATAAATAAAGTTACATCTTAGGTCAACTATTTACTTCCAGACAACTTGTCTTGATCCAGAGAAGCTGCAGGTAATTATCATGCATCCCCTACAAAGAAGTTTTTAAAATAATATGTTTTGGAAGTTAGCAAATACTTAGAATTGTTTAGACAATGCATTCTATGAAACCATAGAAGTATAACCATTATAGCACTTAGGGTGAAATTGATAAACTTAAATTATATATTTAAATCAGTGTACTTAATTGTTAATAAACACAAAGCATAAGAAGTTAAAAGATAACAAAATTAACACAAAGAAAAAATAAAGAGACAAAAATACTCATTTATAGTAAAGCTAAATATTAAATGTAATTGGTAGCAAAGAAACAATAGAAAAGAGAAATGAAAGCAAAAATTGGATTAAAGCACTGGAAAGCTTGACTGCTGAAAAAAAAGTTTAAACATGTATAATATTAAGAGTGAAAAGGCAAATTTTACTATAAAGTCAGCAATGGCAAAAAACATAAAATATTAACAGTGGAATATATTGCCTAGTATAGTTAACAACATACACATAATTGTGATTTAGATTTAAGCAAAACTCTCCTGTGCTTGGAAGGTTATTGGATCATGAGGGTACTATGCTCTACAGTACACTCATCCACTGATAAGTTTATAGCCAAATGTATTGTTAGGAAGCAAGACCTGGCTGGAGATAAGACACTGGGAGCATAACCTGGAAGGGTATGTTCTTGTCTCCAGCCCTCTACTTCTTTCTTGCTTCCTGACTGCCATAGGCTGAGCTTTCCTCTGCCAGGCTCTTCTACCATGCTATTTCTGCATTAGAGCCAGCCTACTTTAGATTACACCCATGGGAAACCACAAACCAAATAAGCCTCTCTTCCTTTAAGATGGAGTATTTTGGAGTCAGGTATCTTTCCCAGCAACAACTAAAGTACTGACAAACAAAATTTTTAGATACACATGGCCACATGACTATATCTGACTGTGTTGTTCAGAAGCCTTTGGAACTGGTTTATGGGAAGAGTTAGGAAATATTTGGAAATGCCAGTTAGAATGCTGTGAGCAATGCTTGATGTGCAATACTGATCATGGCTCAGAAAGGAGAATGTATAGGAATGGGGGACAGTGAAGACCAAGATCAGAAGGTTTCAGTTGGAAACAAGGATTCCATCGGCTGTTGGACTAGAGGAGTATGTGTTATACTCGGGCAGAAAATTTGTCTACATTTTGCCCCTGTCCTGCGATTTTACGGAAACCTGAGATTAAGGGCAGTAGACTAATTGCTCTGGCAGTGAAAATTTCAAGGCAACCCAACATTCAGACTGTGGCAAAGATATTGATAGCTGCTTTTAGACTGACCTAGAGGGCCCCGCCCTTTACAGATTCAAGGGTATAAAAAGGGAAATGTTTTGAGAAGATTGTGCTTATTCAGGGCCATATAGGAAAGTGTTTCCACAAGATTAGCCATGCAGGCGCTCAGAGGCTGCTGTAGCAATGATTCAGGAGGGCTTGCCTGTGCGCTAGCTGGTGGCAGACTTCGTTCTCATCCACATGGTGCTGGTTTTTCAAGAATGCAGGATGTAAGAATTGTAGGGTCACAGAAGCTTTCACTTAGATTTCAGAAGAAGGCCAGAGAGGCTAGGCAACGTGACCCTAAGAGGATAGTGTTAAGCTGAAAAGAGTGAAGCCAAAGGTGGAGTACAGACCCTAGGAATTTGTGGATACTAGGAACATGAAAGGCCTCCTGAGGAAAGCTTCATGGAACAAGTAGAGTCAGCTCAAGAGAAAAG
This sequence comes from Cuniculus paca, assembly GCA_004365215.1. NCBI lineage: Eukaryota > Metazoa > Chordata > Mammalia > Rodentia > Cuniculidae > Cuniculus > Cuniculus paca. Next base: position 10,658 of record RJWT010037919.1, read on the forward strand.
CCATAGGGATAATAATGGACTATGCTACAGAGGTCGGTTAGCCCAACCCCTTTAGAATTTACATCTCACCACAACAATGCCCAAGATTCTGGACATGGGACTGTAGGATTTAATGTTTGTCCTGGTGGGTTTTGGTCTTACTTTGTTCCCATTTTTTTCTATTCCTCACTCCTCCACTTTGGAGAAGTAACGTTTACCCTGTGCAATTGTACATTGGAAGTATCAAACTTTCTTTTTGATATTTATAGGAGCTCACAGCTAAGAATTTGGCTTGAGTCTCAGAGGAGATTTTGGACATAGACTTTTCAGAAATGCTGGAACTGTTAAGATTGGTGACTCTTAAAACTGGACTAAATGCATTATGCATGATAAGATGAACATGAGTGTTACTGGGGACCAGTGTTGGAAGATTATTGTTTAAATCTAAAATGTTCCCCAAAGTCTCATGTATTTGGAAGGTGATTGGGTCATGGGGATCCTATACTCATCAGTGGACTCATCCATTGATAAGTTTAGTGACTGAATGTGTTGATGGGAGGTAGTGGGTGTCAAAGGTGTGTCAGGCATTGGGGTGTGGTCTGCAAAGGTGTGTTGTGAAAAGGTGTGTTCTTGTCTCTTGTTTCTGGCTTCCTGGCTGCCACAGGGCAAGGAGCTGTTCCTCTGGCAGGCCCTTCTACCTTGCTATTTCTGCTTTGAAGCCAGTCAACTTGAGATTTATCCGACTGGAAACCATGAGCCAATAAACCTCTACTTTAACTTTCATGTGTTGTGTATTTCATCCCAGTGATAGGGAAATCTGACTAAAACATATATTGTGCAAATAGATGGTCCAATATAATACAAACTTATGATACAGACTCCAAAAAAGCATGTGCACATATTCTGTTCAAATATGTTCAGAATTCAGGCTGCCAGGGTAAATGCAAAGATCTAGGAAGCTCTGTGTAAAGAGTGGTCTCTACCTAGTGACAGGTACTTTGAATTGGAGTTGATGTGTCAGCAGAAAGGCAATTAGTTAAAGTTCTGGGATAATAGTGTCCTATACTTGTCATGGATAAAAGCTGAGTTGGTTTTCCAAGAGCTTAAAAATACTAGGAGGACCAAGTGCTGCTATTGTACTGTGCAAGGACCTCAAGACTGTTCCGTTCTGAGCCTTTTTCCATGACAAGCTAGCAAGTGGCAAGATGTACGACATGGCAGCAGCTGTCATGTTGTTGAGTGAGTCGGGCAAGTACACTGCTTGAGGATTTTTATCCCAGGCATGTAGCTGTGAAAGCACTCGTGTATATAAGAACAGAAAAAGCAAAAGACTGCCTATTAAAATTATTCTTTTCTTCCTGTAACTTTTCTGAGTAGTAAATTACTATTTAGCTATGTTTTAGTGAAACAACAAACATTTTTATTAATTATTTTAGAGCCATTTTAAGAGTAAACATTTGAATCTGTACTTTATTCTTTGGGGATACTACTCAATTCTTTTTTCATTGTTTAACAATTCCTCTTTCAATCATCATTTCAAATTGAAAAACAGCACTCAAAGTACAGCATAACTCTTATGCTAAGAAAAGTCTGTGAAAAATAGAATAGTCACCTCATACAGGAGATTGCAAACTCCACATGTTTGTAAATTTCTACTAGAAACAGTATACTTTATTCTGGTAGTCTATAAACAACTCCTCCACAACATGACTACATAACCTCCTTAATTAGAAAGCCTTGTTATTAGTAATTTTCTACTTTCAACCCTTATCAGATTATTATAGCCATCAATGATTTATAGATTTTATTTCCTTGAGTTTTATGCTAGTTTTATGATACTCATTTGCTTTGTACTCGCAAAATTAACTAGAAATATATGTAAGTTACATTTTTTCTATTTTATCTATTTAATTTAATATAATTGCTATCATTAACTCTTCTCTAATTCATATTTAATAAATAATGTTATTATTTGGGGCATAGGTGGCAAATTCAATTCCTTAGAGGCAAAATCACTATATAGTATATAAAATTCTGACAAGTCCATAAGGTTTAAAAAATGATCCTTTTGTAGGAAAGGGATTTAAACCAATCAAATCAAAGAATAAAAGCACTGTTGGACTTTAGAACCTGTTTTCCATATTTATTGGGAATTTTCTATCTTATTGAGTCTTTCAGTTTCTTACACTAGGGAGACAATGTGGTGTTTACACATGTGGGTTTGGTTTATTTCACTTATGAGTATGGTCTCAAGTCGCATCCATTTACCTATAAAAGCCTCAAGGTGATCATTTTTTATAGCTGAATAGTACTCCATTGTATAAAAGTACCA
>RJWT010037920.1:0-12962 GCA_004365215.1 Cuniculus paca
AACAATCTAAATGTCCATTAACCAAAGAATGAATAAAAAAGATGTAGTATTTCTACGCAATGGAATACTACTCAGCCATAAAAAAGGATAAACTTGAGAGACTTTTATAAGCAAATGGATGCAACCTGAGACCATACTTGTCATGGTTTGTATCTAGGTGGCCCCTGGAACCCTCATGTAGTCATGGAAGTGGTTGAATCTAGTGTTAGTGACTGATTCATTTTCTAGTGCTGGGATTGGTAGTTCTGAGTTCTGCACCCACCCAGGGGTAGAGCTGACATACAATGTAAGATCCAGAAGGCAGCCTGTTTTCCCCTTTCGCACGGTTTTCTGTCTGTATATATACCAGCAACATATATTGCTGAAACAAGTAGTTTTAAACCATAGTGCCCCTGCTAAAGAAAAGTGTTTTTAAAAGTTGGGTCTGGTGGCGCTCACCTATAATCCCAGCACTCAGGAGTTTGAAGCCAGCCTGGGCTACATAAGCTAGTTCAAGGCCAGTCTGCACTACATAGTGAGAGCCTGTCTCAAAACACAAAACAAAAAAAGTGTTTTTAAACATACATGAAATCACAGAGCATCCAACAGGATGTGTAGAAAGATTCAGATATGAGAAAAAATAGTTCAGCTTCAAGGAAATATAATTCTCAAATATTTGAAGAATGTTTTCTTAAGCATTAAGCATATAATGCTAACTGTAGTAAAATGCTCTTCATAGGACCTGAGGGCTGTAGCTCAGGAGGAGAACACCTGCCTAGCATGGGTGAGAGGCCTTAGGTTCAATCCCAGCACTGGGGGTGGGGGGGACATCCCTCCAAATACATAAGCTGCCAACTATGAGCCAACCATTCAGCAGAATCAAAAGAATTGAGAGAACAAATACAAATTTAAAATTTCGTCATACACTCCTGAAATTCCAAATTATACAAATGTCAAAATGTGGGAAAATATGTTCACGAAGGACTGTATAATATAGTATAGTAAGTGTCCAGATTTACAAATGAGTTCTGTTCCAGGGGAACACTTGTAAACTGAGTTCATTCGCAATCCAACAGTCTCCTACAGAACGCCTGTGAAAGTTTGCAACTAGAATGTTCGTAAGTCAGGGACTTACTATACTCACTACTTTCTCTGGATTTACTATGGGTCAAATACCATACACCATACCATTATAGCCCTACGAATACTCCCCCACTTTAGTAAAAGAAAAGTCAGTCTGTCTGTTGCTGTCTGGAGACAGGGTCTGGCTATGAAGTCCAAGCTAGCCCTGAACTACCTATGTAACCCAGGCTGGCTTCAAACTCACAATTCTCCTGCCTCAGCCTCCCGAGTGCTGGGATTACAGATATAAAGCTGATTTTTCAATAAACAAAAATTAAGGGGAATCTAAGGGGGTTATCTATATCCCAGCAGTAGAGCAACTGCACAGCATGAGCTACACTTTGGGTTTGATACCCAGCACGGCAAAAATACCAAAACAAAGGTGGGGGGAGGTCTGTTGAATGTCAGCAAGTTGTTCTGTTTTTGTTTTCTTTTGTGACAAAGGAGATCAAACCCTGTGGCCTTATGCATGTTAAGCAGAGTCCACTAGTGAGCCACAGCCACAGTCTAAATGTAAACAAGTTTTATAGATCAGCTAATTAGCTGATTTCTAGGATTCAACGTAAATTGCTCAACTCCTTGAATAACTTAAAAATTTTATAGGAAATTCGTATTTTTAAACATCAGGAATGCATTGTTGAGGATTTTCACAAATAAAATGCACCAGTAGAACCGATCTATCTTTTGCTATACACTAAGCTACAAAAGGAAAATAAGCTATGAAAATGAAAAGAGAAAAGGAACAGAAGCAGAAGGCCACTGGTTTTTATTTCTTAAACTTTCAAGAAATGAGGCTAATTACATATGTATTAAAAATTGGTAAGGAAGACTCAAGTAGGCAACAAATCAAACAGGGCAGGTAAGACAACACCTACCACTCAGCCCACCCTCCCCCCACACACACTCACATCAGAAGTCACAAACACTATTGACTACAGCAAAAAGCTGTACTCTAAGAACACCCTGAGAAATTTACCAAGACCTATCTCAAAAAAGGGGAAAAGTGGCGGGGGCGCACGGAATGTCCTGGGAATGCAGCTCAGACATAGAGTACTTACTGAGTATCCAGGTCCCAGACCTAACCCCAACACCACCAAAAACAGCTGTACTATTTTCACAGAGCCTGCATGGGTCTGAGCACGGTTCCTGCAACCCTGGTGGCTCAACCTACAGAAAGCACCACATAGCTGAAACACTGGTTGAATACTGTTGAGTACACAAACACATTAAGATCAAACAAAGTAAGGGGGTAAGAAATACAGGAGCCATATTATGTTTGTGGAAAACTAATTTGTTTCAAAATGTAGATGAAAGCGAGTTTATTTCCTAGTATAATTCCTACTAAATTGCTGAGACAGGACCTACAAGACATTTATAATTTATTCTGATGTTCATAATCCAGAAAACTATCAGGTTTTGATATTTTAAACTCAACACACTCATTTTAGCCTTCTCACCCTGGGGTCTAGTTCTAAAAATAATTTCAGTGAATTTCTACATTCAGAAGCATTTCTAAAAATGAACTAAAAAGGGGCTAGCAGTGTAGCACAGTAATAGAGGATGCACTTAGCATGCACAAAGCCCTGGATTTGATCCCTGGCACGCACACACACACATACACACACACACACACAGAAAATAATGCCAGGATTAATACAGTGTAAACTGGAATACAAAAAAACTTTTAAAAACCCTGAGTTTTGTTGGTTTTGCTTTCTGAGTTTACCATATGCTATAAAAATTAAGAAAACAATACTGCACTGTTCAAGGTGGAAGATTAACAGGGAGCAGCACACATACAATGTACTATACTATTAAGTAATTTAAAGATAATCCAACCTGATAAGACTACAATTATGCAGATATAACTACTCGTACTTAGGGCATCATTTTCGGTGATTTGAGTCCTAATATTTTAAAACTCCTCTCATACAATGAAGCTTAATCAAAGCCTGTAATCCCAGCACTCAGGCAGGCTGAGACAAGTTCAAGCCCTGCCTGGGCAATACAGCAAGACCTTGTCTCTAAATTTAAAAAAAAAATGTTTTTGAAGGGACAGAGATGTAACTCAGTGGGGTAAATTGGGGTGGCATGGGATGGGATGAAGAAAGGGGAAGGAGGAAAGGGTGAATCAGAGGCATCAATGAATGCTTGACTACAAATATTCCTCTATCACTCTCTGGAAATTAAAACTGTGGAGGACTACCTGGACAACTCTCCTTAAATAAAGAGCAATTATTTCCATTTTGGCTGGCCCTATCTCCATGTACTGATAGTACACAGGTGGATAGGCCACTTCTTTGTCCCTTCGATTGGCTTTAAACTGGCTCAGCTGCTGATGCATAATCTGAAGCTCGGCCAGAGGGTCTGCCTAAACATGGCTGAGTCAGGTGGATGAAGAGCCACCGCTCCATGCTGTCAAGTGGGATTGAGTCTTGAGATAAGAGGCTATGACTTCCCAGAGCAGAAAAGTTTGCACATCAGAGCTGAAGAATGGATCCTGAAACATTAGATATTACCTCAACTGTATTACGCAGATCAGCCTTCTCTCTCCATATTGCAGAGGTGATTTCAGGTCTTCTACTTAGCCCAGCTCCCAGTACTCACATATTTCCCAACATTCTCACAGTCACTCATCCTCAAGCCACTCCCTTCACCAATTAGTAAAATCCGGGTTAGGACCTCATCCTGACTGAACTTAGGATTCCTTGGCTCCCCATAACTGTAAATATGTCTTAGTGTCTTTATTCTCCCTCCCCACCCCAGCACCAGGAATCGAACTCATGACCTCACGCTTACCAGGCAGGTGCTTACACCAATGAGCTAAATCCCTGGCCCTTGTCTTTTTGAGACAGGGTCTCCCTATGCCGTTCAGGTTGGCCTTGAGCTCACTTTGTAGCCCAGGCTGGTCTCAAACTCACAAGGATCCTCCTGTCTCTGCCTCCTGAGTGCTGGGATTACAGGTGGGAGCCACCAGGCCTGGCATCAGTGTCTTTATTCTTATCATAGGTTGCACAGGAAGTAGTAGATTGGAATTCACTTATTGGAGTTCCACCAACTTTTCCATGGGATTACAAATATAAATTTCCCGGATGGCAGTAAGGTCCAGGAAGGGCTCTCTATAGGAGACCACGCTAGTGGCACCCATTTGATCTTTCTCTTGTCACAGCACCTGCTGTGGTTTAAATGTCTCCCCAAAGCCTCCTGCAGTCAGGGGAGGTGGGCCTTTTCTAGGGCAGCTGAGTCTAGCGTTTGTGATAGGTTCATTGTTTAGCACTGTGATTCGTAGCAGGAGCATGCTACACCTGCAGGGGGTGGCGTGGGTAACCCACATACAATATAAAGGAGGGAAGGAGGCGTGCTTTTCCCCTTTTTGCCATTTTCTCTCTTGTGGACTGCAGCTGCCATGAATGGCTGCCCCTTGGCCACGCCACCCTGCCTTGGAGCCAGCTGAGTAAGGACTGAAACCTCCAAAAACTGTAAACTTGAGCCGGACATGGTGGCTCACGCCTGTAATTCCAGTACTGGGGAGGCTGAGACAAGAGGATTGTTTCGAGTTTGAGACCAGCCTGGGCTACAAAGTGAGCTTAAAGCCAGCCTGAACTACAGAGCAAGACCCTGTCTCAAAAAGACAATGGAGAAAAAAAAAAAAAACACTAAGCTAAATAAATCTTCCTTCCTTCATTTTGGGCATCAGGTATTTTATCTTAGCAATGAGAGAAAAGTAACCAACACAGCAACTCTCCTGAAAGACAGGATTAGATTCCTTTGGACTGTGCCCCTACTCCTGAAAAAAATAACTATCACCATTACGCCAAGATTTTCAGGAGCTAAATGTAGAAGAAAACCTAAAACATCTGCCCAAGAGTCCAGAAGCAGTTGGAAAAGTCTGGCTTTAAGACTGACTTTGTTAGTCAATGCTCAAAAATCAATAGCCTTCCTGTACACGAATAACAAACTCAACTGAGAGAAATCAGGGAAACAATACCTTTTACAATAGCAACCAAAAAAATGAAATACCTAGGAATCAATCTAACAAAGGATGTAAAAGATCTCTACGTTAAAAACTACAGTACTCTGAAAAAGGAAATTGAAGAGGATATTAGAAAATGATGGAGGTATTTCATCCTCTTAGGTAGTAAGAATATAGTGAAAATGGCCACACTTCCAAAACTGTTTTCAAAATTCCAATAGCATACCTCACAGAATTAGAGAAAACAACCATAAAATTCATCTGGAACCAGAAGAGACCTAGAATAGCAAAGGTAATCCTGGGCAACAAAGACAAGACAGGGGGCATCACAATTCCTGGCTTGAAGTTATACTATAAAGCTACTGTGATAAAAACAGTGTGATACTGGAGGGGAAAAAAAACAAAAAACCAGACCCACAGATCAATGACACAGATTACAAGATGCAGAAACAACTCCAGACACACTAAGCCACCTTATCTTTGACAAAGGTGCCAACACATTCACTGAAAGAAAGATAGCCTCTTTAATAAATGGTGCTGGAAAAACTGGCTCTACACATGCCAAAGATTAAAACTGGACCCATATCTTTCACCATGAACTAAGTTAAATTTGGAATGGATCAAAGATCTTAATATTAAAACAGAAACATTAAATCTGCTGGAAGATAGAGTAGGTAAAACTTTTAAGGACACTGATGTAGGCAAAGACTTTATGAACAAAACCCTGATTGCAGAGGAACTATCACAAAGAATCAACAACAGGGATCTCGCCCTGTTGAAAAGCTTTTGCACAGTAAGAGAAACCACCAACAGAATGAAGAGACAACCCACAATGTGAGAGAAAATGTTTGCCACCTGTACCTCAAACAAAGGATTACTATGGAGAACATATAAAGAACTCAAAAAAATCAGTCCTCCCAGATTTAAAGACCCAATCCAAAAATGGGCATCTGAGATTAATACACACTTCTCAAATGAAGAAATACAAACAGTAAATAAATGTGAAAAAATGTTCAACATCACTGGTCACTCGAGAGATACAAATTAAAACAACACTGAGATTCTACCTCACCCCCAGAAAGAATGGCTATTATCAAGAAATCAAGCAAAAACAAATGCTGGAGAGTCTATGGGGAAAACGGAAACTTTCTCCATTGTTGGTGGGAAAGCAGACTGGTACAACCACAGCAGAAATCAGTGTGGAGATTCCTCAAAAAACTAGGACTAGAGGTCCTATTCAACCCAGCTATTCCTCTTCTGGGTATCTTCCCAAAGAATTAAAAACATCACACCCAGCGATGTATGTGCACCCATGTTTATAGCAGCACAGTTTATTAATAGCCAGATCTTGGAAACAACCTAAATGCTCATCGACTGAGGAATGGATAAAAAAAAAAGATGTGGTATTGTTATACAATGGAGCACTACTCAGCCATAAAGAAGGTGTTATGAATTAAAAACGGGTAGTCAACTTCACACCAGCTGAATTAAATCAGCACGGTGTTGCGTGTAGACGGCCCACCTGAAGACAGTTGCCAGCATAAAAGGAGACATGGAGAGGAACAGTGGGGCATTGTGGGTTCTCCTAAGTGTTGCTGTTTTGAGCCATTGGTTCTCCTGGAGGAGCTTGCCATAGCTAGCTTCCCCGATATAAATTCTGCCATCATCATCACAGGAGCTCGGGACCTTGTCAATGAGAGTGGCTGTGGTTCACTTTGGGGAGCTTTACTCCTTACACTGGGCATCGCTTCCTGGCTTCGAATGGGAAGATGTGTGCTATTCAACCTTCAGGAAAAGTCTGTCACACTGGCTTCCTGACATATACTCAACTGTTCTCAACATCGGAGGAGCTCAAGACCTCATTGTTGCTGAGGAGGGCTGTGGTACTTTTCAGTGGAGCGTTGGCCCTTATTTTGAACGTGACTTCTTGGCTCCAGTGTCGAACACTCAACCTACTGGCATAGATCCTTCACCCTGCTGGCATAGACTTTCTGGCTTCCACCACTGACCTTTGGGCCTTTCCAGCGCAGATCCATAAAACAGACTTGCTCTGCGAGTCCTTGTTGTGGACTCTAGACTTCCCATTGGACTCATGGGACGCCCTGTCATGGGTTCTAGGTCTTCAGCTGGACTCATGCAGGACATTACTGTGGGACCCAGCCCTCGGCTGAATTTTCTACGTCTTTAGTGTTGTGGACAGATTTCCTGCATTTTCTTGTATTCAACTCTGGGTGACCATTATAAAATAGTATTGTAAATTGTGTCCTATATGTAACTGTTGTCCTTGCAACCCCTGACTACAACAGAAGGATAAACTGGACACTTTTATAGGGAAATGGATGCAACTTGAGACCATACTCATGAAATAAATGACACACATGTAAACACCATATTGTTTCATTAGTTGTGACAAGCTGAAAGAAAAAACATGTATACATGTATGTATATGTATATAAAAAATAGTTAAGATAGTTATACTACTGATTTCTCTGAGTTCACTGAAGAGAAAGGTTTGTGCCGGTATTGTTTGGACAATTAAATGCAGATGTCTTCTGCTCTGGGTGAATGATTTGGGGGTGACAGTACTCAATGTATGTACCATTGTTGTCCCTTGATTGGCATGTTTTGAAATTTTGTTGTATTTTTTTTCTTTTTACCCTTGAATAAAATGGATTTTAAAAATATAAAGTAAAATAAAATTCCATGTGACATGTTAAAAAAAAAGATGTGGTATTTTTTATAATGGAGTACTACTCAGTCATAAAGGAGGACAAACTGGAGACTTTTATAGGTAAATGGATGCAACTTGAGACCATACTCTTAAGTGAAATAAATGACACAGGTGTAAACATCATAGTGTCTCACTAGTGTGAAAAGCTGAAACATGTATATGTGCATGTATGTGTGTATATATATGTATATGTATATAAAAAAGTTAAGATAGTTATACTACTGACTTCTCTGAGTTCACTAAAGAAAAAGATTTATGCTGGTATTATTGAGACAATTGAATGCAGATGTCTTGTGCTCTGGATGAATGATTTGGGGATGACAATGCACAATGTATGTACCATTGTTGCCCCCTGACTGAAATTTGTTTTGAAATTTTTAGTTTTTTTTTTCTCTTGAAATAAAATGAATTTGGGGGGAAAAAAAAGACTTTGACTTTATTTCCCTGGCTTTGCTTGAGCCAGGCAGCCACACACCTCACTACTGAATCCCTTGCCTAGGGGAGAGACGCCTTCGTGCACTACACAATGTAAATACTTCACCCACAACCATTTAAATCCTTTCTCCAAACATGCCTCAGTAAATCCGTAATTATAATCTGACACTCTGAAAAGCCTCACTTGAGTTTTTCTTCAAACTCTATTTTAGATTTTACTTTAAAGTATTACAGTAGTAAAGCAAAGATAGTAAAGACAGTAAATATTACAAAAGCAAAGATAGTAAATATTACAGTAGTAAAGCAAGAAGATCTTGAGTAGCCAGTACTTTGGTGCCAAATAAGGTTTTAAAGGAGTCTTAAGTCTACCTAAAGACCCAATTTTTGAGGATATTAGTGCACTGCATGTGGTTGGGACTAATTCCAGAAAGTTTACATCAGTCAAAAGAACTCAGGATGGAGATATAGCTCAGTGGCACCGCGCCTGCCTAGCAAGCTTAAGGTCGTGAATTCAATCCCCAGTACAAAAAAAAAAAAAAAAGAGAGAGACAACTCAGAATTTTACAGAACTTTGCAGTTTATTCAGCTGTCCATTATTAAAAAACCATTAAAAATTAAACTGGCTAATTATTCAAATCCTTTTCTAGAAGAAGGGAAAGTGATGTTCAAATGGATTAATAACACGCCAGGCATGGTGACACAGCCTACAATCCCAGCACTCAGGAGACTGGGGTAGGAGGACTGTAAGTTCAAAGCCAGCCCAAACTACATTGGGAGACCCTGTATCAAAAAACAAAATGATTAGTACAATTTAACAGCAGCAAAACAAAAAATGAAATCTCAGATTTTAAACTACAGCTCTATTATACTGATTTAAATCAGCGATCTAAATTTGAAAAAATTACTATTTAAATACAGGTAAAAGTACTCTGTTACTTATAACTTATAAATTCTACGTGACATATGCTAACTTATTTTTTAATCAGTTAACTAAGTGAAACATTCTAACACTGGGTCTTTCTGATAAATCCAAAGATTAGACTATAGACTAGTAGTATTAAAGAAAAATGTAGCAATGAAATATAATATAAATTTAATAACTTTAATAGCTATTCTGATCAGAACACTATTCCAAAGACATGTCTACTCAGTTTCATATAATGAACTTTAAGATTACAAAAGCCAGTATGATCATTTAGGAAATCTTTCTAGGCAAGTGTAATGGAACACACTTGGTATCCCAACACTATGGTAGGTTGAGGTAGGGGGATCACAAGTTTGAGCCCAGTCTGGACAATTTAGTGATATTATAAATAGCTAAGTTAGTTAGAAATATAATAGGCAGTCAAATAGAGGTAGGCCCTCAAAAAAGTACACATTACAACTGTGGGTGGACGCACGTTTATTGAAGACCAGGCCTCAAGACAAAAACAGAATGACTACACCTACATACTTCCCTGAGGGATAAATAATAATGATCAATATTCTAAATATACAACATCAGTCACCTAGGGTGGGGAACCAAGACCTCCTGACCCATCCCTTCCAGGAAAGGTCCTTGTTCTTTCCATGCACACTTGCTATGTGACTTGTTTTCATATTGGATTAATATTACATCTAAGTGACTAGACTTATAATCTTCCTGGTTGATCATAGCTTTGTCCCACCTTATACTCACCCCGTGATTTTGTTCTTTAAAGCCTTCCCTGCAAGTAGTGTTCACTGCAACCCACTTTCCAGGTCCCCTCCCATCTCTCTTAGCCAAGGACTGTCTTCAACAAAATTTCCTACTCTTAACCCCCACTGTTCCTCAGAATTCATTCTTCAATTTTGGGAAACACAAACTCAGCATATCAGAAATAAAGCTGGTCAGGAATTATATCATTTGGAGGTCCTGATATCATCCCATAACACTCAGACCCCCGTCTCATGATTTAAAAAAGAAAATTAAAAGGTATAGGTATGTATATATATATATATATATATATATATATATATATATTTTTTTTTTTTTTTTTTTTTTTTTTTTTTTTGCGGCACCAGGGATTGAACCACGACCTTGCGCTTGCCGGGCAGGCGCTTAGACCGCTGAGCTAGATCCCCAGCCCTATTAAAAGGTATAGGAATGTAGCTTTTAGGGCAAGAGTGCTGGGGTCCAGCCCTAGCGCCACAAGGGAAAAGAAAATCATTCTCCTAAGCTCACTTCAGAGTATTATCCACCATATAAAATTCCAGACATCATAAACACTCATCAGAATTAGGAAAATTAATACCAAAAAAATCTTTCTATCCAGGTATGGTGGCATATGCCTGTAATCCCAGCACTCAGTAAACTGAGGCAGAAGGATTACCATGAGTTCTTCAGCAGCCTGGCTACACAGTGAGTGCAAGACCAGCCTGCTGGACTACATAGTGAAACCCTGTATCAAAAAAAAAAAAAAAAAAAGACTTTTCTAACGAGAGAATTTCCTATATTAAATGATAACTGTTTAAGATAAAACATCTAAGCTGATGGTACACACCTGTAATTCCAACCCTTAGGAGGCTGAGGCAGGAGCATCACATGTTCAAGGACAGCCTGGGCTATACATATTGAGTTCAAAACCAGCCTGGACTACATAGTCAGAACCTGTCTCAAAAACAAATAAATAAAAAATAAAAGATAAATATCCTAAATTTTAGATTGAAAGGCTTCAATCTAAGCCCCTAATGTTGCCAAACATGCTCACATAAACTGAGTATATTCTAGTCACACATGTGTGACAGGAAGTTTCCTGGAAATATTGATTAGTAAATGAAAGTGTATCCTGGAAAGAAAAATACTTTCAAAATGTTAAACTAAATCTCTGAATTAAGTATTTAAGATTTAAAAAAAAGTTTTCACAAAGTTATGGCGAATGATTTATTATCATCTTACAAAACAAAAGAGCAATGAAAATAGGTATTTCTACTCATGTCAATAAACATTTTGGAAAGATAACTCTTTAAAAGCTAGGAGGGAAGCTGGGCATGGTGGCTCACGCCTGTAATCCCAGCACTCGGGAGGCTGAGACAGGAGGATCGTTCTGAGTTCAAGACCAGCCTGGGCTACAAAGTGAGCTCAAGGCCAGCCTGAATGGCATAGTGAGACCCTGTCTCAAAAAGACAAGGGCTGGGGATCTAGCTCAGTGGCCTAAGCGACTGCCTGGCAAGCGCAAGGTTATGAGTTCAATCCCCAGTGCTGCCAAAAAAAAAAAAAAAAAAAAGCTGGGAGGGAGGGCCCTCATACCCAAGCCCTGGCATTCAGCAAGCAAGTGCTCCTCCACTAAGCCACAGCCTTGGACCATGTGATCAGGAGTCTGGGGAAAGGGAGGCAGGGAGCACCTGGAGGGACAGAGCAGTTTAACTTGATCTGTGCCTCAGCAATTCTATAGATGAAGTCAAACACAGGGATTGGTGGGTCGGTCAGTCCTATCAGAAGGTGATGGAATACAGTTCATAAAGAAAATGCTAAAGCAGGGGCATTTTCAGAAACTTGCCAGAAATACAACTCATACAGTAGCTCTCATCACAATGAAGAGTTAAAGTCTAAAGTGAAAACAGGACGAAGCCAAAATTACCCTAGAAAATCCTTTAATCTCCTCTTAAGTACATCGGCTGTATTTAGAGAACTCACTTCATATCTGTTTCTTCCTCCTCAAAATAAGGACAACAAGCTGGGTGCAATGTTGCCAGCTATGTGGAAGCCTGAGGCAGGTGACGCAGGAGGATCAAAAATTCAAAGCGAGCCAGGCATGGTGGTGCATGCCTATAATCCCAGCACTTGGGAAGCTAAAAGCAGAAAAACTGCTTAAATCCAAGGCCAACCTGGACTACATGATGAAACCCTGACTCAGAAAAAATAAAAATAAAAAGAATTCAAAGCCAACCTGGGCAACACAGTGAGGCCTTATCTCAATAAAATGAAGATAATAATGCACCTACATAATGAGATTGTAGGGAAGATTGGCTGTATTGAGGCAAACTCTTAAAAGAAACTTGCCAGTACAAGCAGTCAATAAATACAAATAATTATCACCAGGATCATTTTATAAAATGTACCTTTACATAAAAGATTCACAGTTGTGAAGTCATCAAACTGTAAGGTTTGTGAAAATTGTGAATTGGGAATTTCTCCGGGTCAGGAATATAGCTCAGTGACATAAACACCTTCCTGGGAATTTCTCCAACTAATGTCAAAATTCAAGTCCTTCCAGCAGAAACCAACATCTTCCAGTAATTTGCCAAAGACACACGAAGGGAAAGAGAGGCAACCAATGTATATTCTCTAGGCCTTTTAGAAAACATGGAGTTGTTTGTCTACACACCTGTGAATCTACGAATGGAGATGCTGTAGACAAAGGGAATGGGTACTATTCAAAGAATGTTCCACAAATGGTACCACGGCAGTCTATACTGTTACCAGCATGCTGTAAGTACTGCTGTAAACAAAGGCAAGAGTCTTGTCAAGAGAATGAATGTATATACTGAGCACATTAAGCAAGCACCTCTAAGACCTAAGACAGCTTCCTGAAACTCAAAAGGGAAGATGACCAGAAAAAGAAGGAAGTCCAGAATTAGGTACCTTGGGTTCAACAAAGCATAAACCTGCTCTACCCGGACACTTTCTCATGAGAACACATGCTAATGGTCAGGAATGGTGGCTTATATTGCCCGCACTATCCAAAAAAAGAAAAAAGAAAG
>RJWT010037921.1:0-12704 GCA_004365215.1 Cuniculus paca
TTTTTTTTTATAATAAAATTTTATTTTTTCCAAGTGTACAGCTGGTTGAACCTGTTCATCATGCATCTTCACCAGCAGCAGGGGCATCTCCACCCTTGGTGTTTCTGGTATAAATAACTTGAGCTCTGTGCTTTGAAACCAGCTTGATAAGTCCTTTACTAAGGAGCTCCTGAAGGGCTGCCCTAGCCAGTGACCCACGAATCTTCAGTCTCTCAGAGACCACAGCAGGTGTTATAAGTTTATAGTTGGGAACTTCCCTGCAGAGTTTGTCGTAAGTAGCTTTATCAAACAGAACCAGGTTGTTGAGCTTGTCCCGAAGTTTGCCTTTGGACCACTTCTTCTTTTTGGCCTTGCCCCCGGATTTGTTCACTGGATCTTTGTCTTTCTTGGCCGATTTTCCGGCATCTTTCTTCTTCTTGTCGTCTTTGGGCGGCATAACTGAGCTTGGAGAGCAGGGTCGACCACAGCAGCCTCGTCAAGATGTCGAACAGAAAGCAATGTTTCCCTCCTTTAACTTGTGGATGTTGGGTATTTTGTCCAACAACAAGAAAAGTAACTAAGGGCAGGGGGTATGCGTAGTTTCTGAGCAGTGTGTAATTTTTTCCCCCTGCAGGTTTCTAATATCAATAAAGTTGCAAATAATAGGATTCTGATATGGATTATAGGGTCCAAGTTTGTCTGTGCAAGGTCCAGTTTGCCTCTGTTCTCATGGAGATGTTGGTTTCTTTTCTGGCTGCTAGTGCAACAGATTGAAAGTAGTTATTATCAGATGCACAGCAAGCGAAGACTGCTCTACCAGCTCCAGCAATGGTCTTACGCCTGTAACAAATCACTTACTCTCTATTTCTCTCAGCAGTTTTCCTTCTCTAATCAAACTCAACCTCTGCAAACTGTAAGAAGAAAAGGGCACCAGAATTGAACACTTCAGCAATGCGGGAGGGCTAGAAATGAATCACCAAAGAAACCATGAAGGAAAGACTCACTTTGTACCTCAGCCAAGCCCAGAAAGTGGGCAGCTTGATTTTCAAACTACAGGCTACTCAGTGACACACTGACAACAGAATCTACCTGAAAATTGTCATTTTTCTGGAAGTTGGACGTGTTGACTTTTACTACACAGGACTGTGCCTTCATAGTACTGCACAAGGCTACGACTCGTGACTGACGTTAACAGCAATTCCAGTGGTCTAAGACTGAGCAGGAAGGTGATGGCCTGGCTAAGTTTTCATCCAGCTACAGGTAAAAAGTTGCCTCCAGTGAGGTAATACATTGTTTTGATTGTATTCCACTAGTTGTGCTTATTTGTGATATTCATCAGACCACATTTTTTGCTTTCTTCCTAGATATGTATTTATTTTCCTGCTTAACTGCTCAATTTCTTCCACTTTTCCAGTATTTTCTCTTTCTTTCTTTCTTTCTTTCTTTCTTTCTTTCTTTCTTTCTTTCTTTCTTTCTTTCTTTCTCTTTCTGTTTTCTGCTTTACACTAATAATCAGTACCTATTTCAAAATGTCTCCAGGGACTGCAGTTTCTAAATTCAGTATCTGTTTCTTTTTCCACCCAGTGGTAAAACAAGGGAAGTTGAATCATCAAAGAAAAATTACCAGTCCAAAGGTTCAAAATTATTTCCCTCAGAATGAGGTAAAAATAACTGTGATCCTCCTTGAAAAGTGCCGAGGCAGAAGGCTGCTTTGAAAAAGACACCTGTTTGCAATTTAGCTATCACAGGTCCATGAAAAATTCACTCATATATTACTGAGGATTTTTAGAGAATACAGCCTAATAGAACATGAGGATTTATTTCTTAGTAAATTAAAATCCCAAGGTGAAAATAAGCTAAGAAAATAACTAAATGTGAGCATTTTCTTATTCATAATAAACTTGCATTATTCAAAGCATCAAAGAGAGCTAACAGAATAAATATCAATAGCAAATTCCAAATACAAGAAAAACACTAAATACATGAACTTTCATCTTTATGCTGTTTATTTGCTATATGAATAAACAATAATTTGTATCTTATAAGTTATTTGATACCACTCCTCTCCATGGTAACTAGTTCATGGTAGTTAAATTTGCTTTTTCTTTCAATAACATTATTTTTAAATGCAAGTATACTTATCAAAGAAGATACAGCAGGATGTTATTGAAAAGAAAGACAGCTAGAAGAGTGGCTTTGTGTTGGCTTTCTGGTCTACACCATGCACTCTGGGCAGCCTGACCCTTCCCTCAGGGAAGAGAAATAATCTAGATACAGGCTGCCACAGACGCAGTAATGCAGAGGCAACCGCAAGAGCTGCGAGGAGGACAAGAGCCTCTGACTCTGTAAGCGTCAATGTGTTGCCAGTGCTGATGCTCAGAACATTAAATGTACGGTGCTGAACAGATGGGGAACTTGCTCATCTAAAGAAGTATCCACGTTCAAGAGCAGGTGTGAAAACAGTAAGTTCAAATGCAAATCAACAGGACAGATATACTTGGGGACTACGGGTGGAGAGAGACAGGGAGGAGGATTTCAAACAAGAGAGAAGCGGGGAGAGATAAGGAACTAATCACACAGGAGTGAGTGGTTGTCGTGTTTCAGAATCACAGTGAAGGTTTACACAAGAAGAGTTTAATTTCCCATAAAGGTGACAATGCCCATTCTCCACTCTCGTTACCCTGGCAACATGATTTTTTTTTTACCATAACACTATTATAATAAGAGAAAGAATGAACAAAAATGATGTGAAAAGTGGTGAGAGGGCAGGTCTCAATCCACCTTGGAAAACACACTGGGGGAGAAATTGAAAGCTGCTTGTTCCACAAAAGAGTGAAATTCAAGGAAGCTCACTGAATTGAACAAAGACAAGCACACAGGATTGACCTCAAATGTTTCCACTGATTTGCATGCTGTGCACTTCTACCATTGCACTAAGGCACCTGGAAACCCTGCCTGGCCTGCCACACGCGTGAGACCTTCAGCTGTATCTCTGTGTGTAGTGAGGCATCCTTAGGCCAGAAGTTGACTCTGTCACCTTCCAGACTAGGATAACCTATATCCAAGTCATTCTATTTTCAGGGCCTGCACAGTTCCCTCCAAAGTGAATTACACTGCGTGGTAGATCTTGGTTCCAAGTGTTGGCCCAAGGGGGCTGTCTAGAGATTCGGGCCAGGTTTGCACATTCAAAGAGCTGTGCTTGGCTCAGTGTAGGATGGAACTGGGGTGAAGGAAAGAGAGCACTCCATATTTAGGCAATAAATTCTGTCCCTCCAGGTAGTTATGATGAAGGCCTTTGTTTTTTTTTTTTCTCAAAGTAAGAAATTAGAGCATGTTTATTCATTCATTCATTCATTCATTCATTTTTTTTTTTTCTGATTTTGCTGTTCTAGGGGTGAAAGCTAGGGCCTTGTGAATGACAGGAAAGTCTTTACTACTGGGCTGTACCCTGAGTCTTGTGATTTTTGAGTTTTGTAATATTTACACATATAAGTTACAAAATCTGGGTCAGCGTCTTTGTTCCTGTGGTGACACTGTGAAGTTTAAGGATGTCATAGTTACACTTCAGTTAGTGTTGACTCCTATTTTTTCTGTAAATGCTTTAAAGACAAGGATAAATAGTAGCCCTTAAACATTTTGAACAGTATTGGAGTCTGAGTGGGAAAATCTGTAAGTACATAGTTATGATGAACCATTGTCTTCTTATGCATACATAAAATTGTTTAAGTCTTTCTATGCACCAAAGACCTAAAAAAGTAGGCCAGGAGCCAAGTGAGAACATATCTGCAAAATTAGTCACATGAGTTTTAAAATTATATTTAAAATTAAGTACATGAATTAGTATTACAGATGTAACTCAGTCACAGACTTTAAAAATCATATTTTAAAACTTTGCTCCTACCACTTGAACAAAAGAAACAATCCATATAAAAGCATTTCAAAATATTCATATACATATTGCATGAATATTTGATATATTTTACACCATAAATAAAAATGCATATAGTGAACCTACACTATATAATCACTGCCCTAATGATGTTGAGAGCATTCACAAATATCCCTATGGGATAAATATTGGATCACTAGCATAGATTTTTTAACAGACTGTAATGACAAGGAACAGTAAGAAAATTCTAAGGCACAAGATCTAGAAGAACATATCTATTTCTGCCCCACATTTTATTTTAGATTTATATAGTCTTTGTGCACATTATTTGAATCATCTCTGATGTTTTAGAGGTAAGCTAAAAACTATGGTGATATTCATCAGAGATGATGTTGAACAGCAAGTGACACACAGTCTGGGGACTGGGGGTAGATGAAGGAGGGCACAGGAACCTTGCAACCTACAGGGCAAAAATGATGAAGAAGCCCAATATATTAGGAGATGTGTAGTTTCACTTACTTAGATAATTACTTGATATGAAAATAAAGTGAAAACAGCTTATCAAACAGTGGTGATTTCTAGTTTTAGTGTATATTCTATTCATCTGGATGGATGTTTAAAACACAGATGTGTTGATCCTAATTCTGTGGATTTCTATATCAAACCAGTCCCCAAATGAAGATGATTCGAGAGGTCCTAGAACTAACCCTTGAGAAGCGCTCCTATTAAAAAAAAAAAAACTCATGTAAATTGGGAGATATTGATTTAGTGTTTATATCTAGCATGCAGAACAACTGGGCACTGAATAAATGTTTTCTAGTGTGTGGTGTAATCTTCCTGTAACACTCCACAGACCACCATGAGTTTCGTGTTTTCAGAAGTGATACTGAATTTATTATGAAGAGCCCAAGCAATTTAGCAGAAAGTCAATGAGTTTTAGTTTTATGCCAGAACTAAGAGTTGTTCACTTTCTCCTTTCCCCTTGGATTTTTATTGCTTACAAAATTATATTTCAAGTAATAGGAGGTTTAATTTCTTGGAGCGATTGACAAACGGCAGTCACTGTTAATGATAGCAGTAACTGCAATAGAACGAAAGGGTTATCATACAAAACATGTAAGTTAAGTAAACTATTCTGTTACCAAAAAAACTGATGTTCAACCTATAATCTCAGCTGATGTATTGGTTACTTTTTTCCTTGCTGAGACAAACACCTGACACCAAAGTGAAGCAAGGAAAGGTTTATTTAGCTCACAGTTTCTGGAGATTTCAGTCCATAATCAGCTGGGTCCAAGGCAGGGTGGCACGGCACAGGGACAGTACTTCAAGGCAGCAGCCAGAGCAAAAGAGCCAAAATGCAAGCCTCTTCTCTACCCTTAAATTGTACACAGGCCACCCTCCCCCACCTTCAGGGTGGGTGTAACACAAAATGTCCTTGCTCTCCATCACACAGGATGAGGATGTTACAAACTGAGGATGTTACAAACTAGGGACCCTGGCCCCCTGCTGAATCACTTAAACTTCTGACCTTCTCAACTTGACACAGTGAACAACATCCTAGAATGGTAACTGCTTGTTCTCTACACCCCAGGATGTAGAGCTGCTGAGTTTCTTAATTAAGCATCTAGACTTCTCAAGTTGACACAATGTATTAACCGTAACAGCTAAGGAAACTGCATCAATGAAATCACTAAAAGTTACACGTATTTGAAATATAATGTTAAACCACGAACTCCACCAAAGTAATTGTTAATTAATTAATTACATTCGTACTGTTACTATTATGTTCCAAGCTACCCTATTTTGTCATATTGAAAGTATGACATATATTAAAATGGACTAAAAATTAAATATCACACAAATGCAATATTGTTTCCAAGTCTTATTGCTGCTCTTATATAGATGGAAACAGAAAATTAAAATTCAATATAGCAAAGAAACTTGAGAAATAAAGTTATACATCTGTCAATAAACTATTCATTATTTTCCCTCTAAGCTACTAACTACAATGCAGAACCGCCATATATTTAAGTAATGTAAAAAATGACCTTTGTATGCATATAAAAGAAGCTATTTCTAAATTTTTCCTTCTGGCTGTTAAGTCCAATCAACCTTCTTCAACCTGACATTTTTGAGGCTTCTACCAGGAGTTACAAAAATTAAACTTGTTTGCTTTTTAAGCCTAAAAAACACTTTTGAAAATATGTAAGTTAATGCTTCTCAAACAGTTTAGCTCAGAAGGTAGTGGCCCTAAGAATGAAGTGAAATATTATATGTTTTATTAATTGGCAACTAGTCATTACTTAATGTCCATAATATTCTCACCAAAAATAATACTCCAAAGTATAGAAACATCAATATAGAATGTACCATATCATCCATGTGCATGATGGATAATAACGAAAAAAATAGTTGGAAATAGTTTCTGTGCTCTCTGTACAACTTCTGCTTTCTATTGTTACAAATATTTCACAGGAAATAAAAATGGCTGAACTAATAAATGCAGACCTTTGGACTTAGGTTTAATTAATCTGACTTTTCCATATAATCATAACCTGCTGTAGCTGCCGTGGAGCACAATTTGAAGTCGGGGAGTTAAGTAATGATCAAGTTTACCATCAGTGTTTGAAAGTGAGAGCAGACGCTTTCTAGATGATAAAGATGCTGGTTAGGAGACTCCACTGCACCCCGTCTCTGGGGAGGTCTCTCGAGCCTGTGAGGGGAGCGTGCAGCACGCGTCCTGCCCCTCCTGGCCCGGGGAGCCCCAGTTCCTGACCGGAGCCCTGGGTGACCTTGTCATTCATTCTGCTCTTTCTCAGGCCTTTTCTGTCCGGTGTACCCAGAGCTCCACAGAGACACTGGTGGGACCACAGTCCTTTGTATAGCCCAGTATGCAGCCCGGCACTCGGCTCTGAGTTTGTCATGTTTCTATTCAGTGATTAAATTAAGAATCCGATACTTTATGTATTTGCTTTCTAATTTTTGAGAAGCTAGTTGCCAAAAATGCACAGTGAGATCAAAGTTAATGTGATTATTTTGAAGCATAAATTGTGAGAACGATGTTAGCAAGCAGACAAAATAATAGGAAATTGAAAAAATTTCTAATCCTAGGTTA
Source organism: Cuniculus paca (assembly GCA_004365215.1). NCBI lineage: Eukaryota > Metazoa > Chordata > Mammalia > Rodentia > Cuniculidae > Cuniculus > Cuniculus paca. Next base: position 6,984 of record RJWT010037921.1, read on the forward strand.
ATATTTACTTTTTGACTATTATTAACTACTTTAAGGGAAGGCTGTTGAAAAGAAAAAGCCCAATGAGAAGAAGGAAAAATAAAATACTAGTTTGAAGAGAAACACAATTCAAGTAACTGCCTAAATTGGGGGGAAAAAAACGAACAACAAAAAAACAGAAAGTCTTAAAATATTATTAATCATAAGTAGAAATTGAGGTCTACAATTCCTAGAAACTAAGGAGAGAAATACAGTCAATCTGAAAATTCAAATTTTTAATACAAGGATTCTAGACACTCCTCCCTGACACCTGTTAAAGGCCGCACTGTGTAATACAGCATGCAATTATTTTATCCATAAAATGATAATAAAGTTAAATTTCTGTAGTGGTTCCTAATGCTTTCCTCAATTCAAGCTGAGTGCACAATGCCTCGAAGAAATCAAAGTCATGGAGGCCCTACACGTCCTCAAGGGTCTGGCTTGCTTTGAGTGCGTAGCTCTCAACAGCAAGAGTGATCTATGAACCAATACATCCCGCGAGAAGCTCAGTCTGTAAAAAACACAGTTTTTGTACATTTTTTTTCTTTATCTCAAATTATAAAGATTATAAGACTGTACTCTGTGAGTAATCTGGAGACTGAGTCATTTTGTTGACTAGAAGGAGCCACAACATTTGAAGAATCAGCGGACTGTTGATCTTACATAAGAAAATTTGAGGAATTGAGGAATTTTATGTGAATAAAAAGGTCACCCAATGTTTGCATGAGGATACAGCAGAAAGTATTCAGGGTTTGGTATTTTCTTGCAAATAATTTTACATCAGAATCAATAAAAATAATTTTTAAAAAATGACTAACGTCTTAACTACTTATACCACACAGAATGACCTCAATAATTTTGGCCTGAGCCATTTGCATTGCAAATGTTATCAATGCCTCACCAGGACCTGTAAAGCTTTGCATTTTAGCAATTTGACTTCTTGGTGAGCCATAAAAAGCTAAATTAGTCGTAAAATATACCCTGAGGTAACTAAACATGTTAGTCTTCTCGATACAGTTGTATCATATACACCAATTAGATATTGAAAAGGTGCTGAAAACTGATTTGAGTTTTAATATAAAAGGTCCTAAATCATTCCATCTGAGAGCAACTGCGAGCTATTGCACAATGATGAAGTCATATCATCAACATATTGCAAAATATATGCTCTGGCTTTCTGTTTTAGTAGCAACTATTTATTCAGTTCATCTGAGAACTAAGTTATGTCATTATTCCAAAGTTAAAAGGAGAAAATATCACACAATGTGATTTTGAGAAATTGAGATTTGATGCATTTTTCAGATCCCATCACCAGCAAATTCACAGGTAATACAATTATGCACCCAGTGTAGTACACACCTCTAGATTGTGTGCTATATATTTAGATAGTACTTGCTATTTGCTTGAAAATAAAAATCATATGTGCAAAGTTATGATATCAATCTCCTTAACTCTACCATTTCATATACATTAGTATAACCTATTTTTGTTATTTTTCAGTCACCTCTATACTTAGTGGATGTTTATATTTGTCAATTGCTAAGAAATAAAGATAAATATTTCATTATAATTCCAAATGAGAGAATAAACAAAAGTTCAATGTCTGAACTTCTGTGAAACAGAAAAAAAAATTCTTAGGGGTTCTTTTAGTAGAGAACAGCATCATTTTCCTAAGTAGACTACATATTTGTTTTGGATACTTTTCTTCCTTGCTGAGACAAACACCTGACACCCAAAGTTAGGGAAGAAAGGTTTATTTAGCTCACAGTTTCTGGCGATTTCAGTCCATAATCAGCTGGCTCCAAGGCAGGGTGGCATGGCACAGCGACAGCACTTCAAGGCAGCAGCCAGAGCAAAAGAGCCAAAATCAAGCCTCTTCTCTACCCTCAAATTGTACACAGGCCACCCCCACACACACACAAAACCTTCAGGGTGGGTGTAACACTCAAAAAATGTCCTTGCCTTCCTTTGCACAGGATGAGGATATTTACAAAGTAAGAACCCTGGCTCTCTGCTGAGTCTCTCAGTTAAACTTCTAAACTGCTCAAGTTGACACAATGTATTAACCATGAGACTATTAATCTGTTTGTGTTACTGTACTTCAATACTTGAGGATGGGTGGCTTTAGAGAGAACAGAGGTTTACATAGCTCACAGTTTAAAGGATCAAAAATCCATATCTGGTGATGGCCTTCTGCTTTTTGGGGTGTGTGTGTGTCTGTGTGTCTGTGTGCATGTGTGTGTGTTACTGAAGACTGAAACTGAACTAAAGACCTTCACCCTTATCTACATCCCAAATGCTTTTACTCTTTTGTATTCTGAGACAGGTCTCGTTAAGTTACTAAGTTGCCAAAGCTAGGCTTGAACTTGTGATCCTCCTGTCTCATAATCCCAGAGTGCTGAGATTACAGGCCTGCACCTTCACTCCTGGGTAAGAGAGAGCCTTCTTGTCAGCAGAGGCATAGGCAGCCCATGGTAGCACATGGCAGAAGACAAGGGTGTGTGTATGGGTCCGTGTATGCATTCTGATCTCCCACTTCTCATGAAGCTGTCAAGATGGAATCGCATGGCCTCCCGCCTGAGAATTGATCTAATCCTAATCACTTTCCCGAAGCTCCTCTTCCAATGCTACAGTTGGATCGCATCCCCACTGTTATTATCTTACAGTGGGAATTAAACTGTGACATGTGGACCAGAGCAGCACACAAATCCCAAATCCCGGCATGTATTTACTTTCCTATGACTTCTTTTGATAATTTAAAACACTGACCACTCAGGGAAAAGAGAACCAAAAGAATTGAGGGTGATTATTTTCTGCAATAAACTTAACAAATTAAAACTCCTTGCTAAATATTGCTCCTCCTGAAACAGTATTCAAAGAGCTGAACTGTGTAAAACCAATGCAGATGTCTCACCTTATGTGAATGACTCAGAAAACATTTGAAATAACTCATCATTTTCCAACCTCTTATACATTAATACTGGACAGATGCACGACTAATGAGTTCAGCTTAGAGAGAACGGGAGCAAGACAACTTGTCCTGACCTGTGTCCTGACTGGACCACATTCCAGACTTACAGGCTGAGAGGAAGGAAGCAAACAGGAAGCAACATCCGCTCTGTCTCCAAAAGGGCAGTGGAGGTTTCCATAAAGAATAATAACACCACGGAAGCAGTTAAGCATAATTGGATTGCTCTCAATACAGTGACTCCTGTAAATGTGCTGTGAGTCTTCCTACGACCTTCTACATCGAATTGGCAAAATTTAGTAGAATAGAGAAGCAATAAATACAGGATGTTCATTTCAGTAGCATAATTGTTACTTATTAATAATAAGTTTCTTTTTCTTGATCTTTTTGGACCTCACTGTTGAGTCCTATAAGACTTATAAACTTTATGAACACATGCATATGTACATAATATATTCCATTAGAATATATATTATTGAACAACAAATTAAAATATTATAAGAATTAAGTATTACTTCTGCATCATAGTTCTGAAAATTTTAGTGCTTTCCATTAAATTAATAGAGATATTTAAAAATATTGTTGGTAAGCTAGCTAAGTAGCCAAGTAGCATAGCATGGCAAAAAATGAGTATATCAGTAAGGACTTATAAGTAATTTTATTCATATCCTATCTTTCATTGGAGGGGTAACTTTTATATAAAAATTCAGATTAGAAAAAACTTGGTTGAATTATAAGGTGGAATATTAGACATTTCTTCATAAACAAATTTGCCAAAGGAAAATTCAAGTTACAATCCCTGAAACATTAAACTAAAATGGAGGCTATAACCGAGTTAGCAAAATATTCCACTGGCTTTTTGTTTTTTCCCTCCAATAAACTGTATAACTGTTATATTTAGCTGAAGCAACTCTGGGGAACCAATGGAAAATATTCATTTATGTATACCTTGTAAAAAGAGTTTCAATATTTGTTATCCTTCTCTGTTCTAAAAAGTTATTTCAGATTCTTATTCAGTCAGAACTAGAATAATTCCTCCTGACATCCATGCTGTAGCTCTGTAGTCTTTCTCTGATCTCCTGACATTTCCAGGGAGTTTAACCTCTGAAGTGATCTGATGCTCAATAATTCCTTTCTGGACATTACAGACCTGCTTTTCACCACCATTCACAGAGGGCTTTCCACACTGACACAGCACTGAGTCTCATGCAAGAATGAATGGACACTGAGAGCTTTAAACTCAACACAGCCACCATGCCAATTACAAGCATGGTTAGAAATACAATATGAGCAGAAAACAGGGGTGCAAGTGAATAAACGGCCATCCATCCTTTGTGTAACAGTCCACACACAAGCACCCTAAGAGACTCTCTGTGAAACGGTCATGCTGAACTACAGCTCTGTTTCTGTTTTGATTTTCGGTTAAGGCACTGACATGGTTTTCTATTACAGGTTCTAAAACAGTGACCACTGGGCAAGGTGATGTCTTAGCTGACAAATGATTATCACTGAGAATCTTATCATGTTGATGGAATGGAGCAATATTGCCTATTGTGTACCTTTATGGCAGTAACATTATGCGTATATCATAAGATCCACTCCTAGAAAATAGAGATGGAGTGATTTTTCAGTTTTAGTGATGCAGAAATTGCTTCAATGCATTAGAATAGGCACATCTGAATTCCACTTCGGTGAGCTTCCACTTACAGTCAAGTTTTTAGCCAAGAACTAAAAACCATTTGTAATACAATGATTACCTCATGCTTTAAAAATGATCTGATTTTTTTTTCTTTTTTACAAAATGAAAGCTCGATTTTTGTATTTGCTCAGGCATGGAAAAGTTGAACTACTTTGAAGACTGTCATTAATAGAGTATTATAAGTTGAGTTAATAATTTATCTGAGCTTTACTTCTTCACCAAATGGCAGCAATAATAATAGTAAAGTGTTGTTATTATGAAAGCAGTTAACCTTAATGTGAACTTTAAGAAAGCTTTGAAAATGTTCTATGCTTTGTAAATTTTAATTGTGTGTGTGTGTGTGTGGTATGGATCAAACCCATGGGAGATTTACCACAAAGCTGCATCCCCAGCCCTTTTTTAAATTTTTATTTTAAGACAGCTTCTCACTAAATTGCCCACTGAGACTTGAACTTGCAATTCTCCTGCCTCAGCCTCACTAAATGCTAGGATTATAGGTATGAGCCACAACATCTGTCCTGAAATTATTCTTTAAATATTACTTTTTTTTATTTTAAAGGGAACAGAACAAAACAAAACAAAACAGAATAGAGTCAAACACAACATAGCATTTCAGAACAGAACACTGCAAGCAATACAGGTCTTCAAAACAAATGACAGGAGATTAACAATGGTTACCCTAGTGTCTCTTGCCTTCTTCAAAATGGTTGTTCATACATTCACAGACAATAAACTCAAACAAAGCAAAATAATATAAAACCACATAAAACAAACAAGTGAAACCATTACAGGCCATCAAATCATTTTTTATTCCCGAAGTGAGATAGATGATGCCACAACTGATTTCAGAAAAAACTACACTGAATCTAAATGGGAGGGGGGCAGGAGGAAAAGAAGAAAGAAGCAAGGAAAAATGGGAGGAAAAGAGGAATAAGAAATGGAACAAAAATGGAGAGAATAAGTAATAGGAGGCCTCAAAGTCTATCTTTCCATAAAAGAAGTCAACATGGCATCATTATTGCATTATAATAAAAAA
>RJWT010037922.1:0-12966 GCA_004365215.1 Cuniculus paca
ACAATTTTGGGAGAATGGCCATTTTCACAATGTTTGTTCTTCCTATCCATGAACAAGGAATGTCTTTCCATTTTCAGAAATCCTCTTTGATTTCTTTTTTCAGAGTACTGTAATTTTCACTGAATAGATCTTTTACTTTCTTTGTTAGATTGATTTCTAAGTATTTCATGTTTTTGGATGCTCTCATGAAGGGTGTGGTTTCTCTTATTTCTCTCTCAGTGAGTTTGTTGTTTGTGTACAGGAATGCTATTGATTTTTGAGTGTTGACTTTTTATTCAGCTACATGGCTGAATTTGGTTATTACATCTCAATGGAGTTTAGGGAGACTTCTACGTAAAGAATCATGTCATCTGCAAATAACAATAATTTAACTTTTTCCTTTCCTATTGTTATTCCTTTTATTTCTGTCTCTTGTCTAATTGCTCTGGCTAATGTTTCCAGAACTATATTGAATAGGAGTGGTGATAATGGATATCCTTGTCTTGTTCCCGATTTTAGAGTGAAAGCTTTCAGTTTTTGACCATTTAATGTGATGCTGGCGGTTGGTTTGTCATAGATGGTTTTTATCAGATTGAGGTAATGACCATCTATTCTGATTTTTCATAGAGCTTTTATCATGAATGAGTGTTGGACTTTATCAAAAGTTTTTTCTGCATCTATTGAGATGATCATTTGATTCTTATGTTTGGCTCTGTTGATACGGTGTATTCCATTTATTGAGTTGCGTGTGTTGAACCCTTCCTGCATTCCTGGGATGAATCCCACTTGGTCATGGTGTATAATCTTCTTGATGACTTGCTGCATTCTGTTTGCCAGTATTTTATTGAGGTTTTTTGCATCATTGTTCATCAGGCAGATTGGCCTGTAGTTCTCTTTTTTGGTTGGGTCTTTCTCTGGTTTTGGTATTAGGGTAATACTTGCTTCCAGGAATGAGTTAGGGAAAACTGATTCCCTTTCAACTTCATTGAAGCATTTGAGGAGTGTTGATATTAAATCTTCCTTGAATTTCTTGTAGAATTCAGCATTGAATCCATCAGGACCTGGGCTTTTCTTTGTTGGTAAGGTTCTAATTACATTTTCAATTTCAATAATTGAAATTGGGTTATTGAGCAGCTCTACATCTTCTTGATCTAGCTTTGGTAATTCATATGTTTCTAGGAATCTGTCCATTTCTTCTGTGTTATTGAACCTATGAGAGTAAAGATTTTCGAAGTAGGTATTGATGATCTTCTGTATTTCCACAGGGTCTGTAGTGATTTCACCCTTCTCATTCTTTATTGCATGAATTTGAGTTTTTTCTTTCCTTCTTTTAAATAAGGTTGGCTACGGGCTTATGAATTTTATTTATTCTATCAAAGAACCAACTCTTTGATTTGTTAATTCTTTGTATTGTTTTCTTAGTCTCAATTTTGTTAATTTCTGCTCTGATCTTTGTAATTTCCTCCCTTCTTTTAGCTTTGGACTTGACTTGCTCTTCTTTCTCTAGACATTTGAGGTGTAACATCAGGTTATTTGTGTTCATTCTGTTTTCCAGATGTGGGAATTCACCACAATAAATTTTCCTCTGAGGACTGCTTTCATTGCATCCCACAGGCTTTAAGTCTTATTTGCATTCTCATTTGCTTGTAGATGTTGTTTAATTTCTTCTGTAACATTGGGACTGTTGATGGTCCTAGGATGGGCTTAGATAAGGACCCCAAGACTGAAAATTCCCACCAGGAATTTGTGGTTTGATTCCTTTATTACAGATTTTCTCCCTAAGTTGACTCTGACAAGGGAGTGAAGGAGTTAACCTGATCTAGGAGAGTGTCCAATGTCCCTTGGACACTTGTTAAATCTTTATTATTTGTAAAGGCTTTACTGGTTGTTTTTTATTCTCTTGGGCAATTATCCATAGAACCATACTGCGAAAACCACAGGCAGTATGGAAAGGGGCACAAGGACTGGGGTAAACAGCCTGAAAAGACACAAAAATCAAGGGGAATAGGTATGAAGCAATTTTGTGAACAGTGTCCTCAGGCTTCCACTGTGCATGGACTGGTCATCATCTGGAGTGACCAGAGCAGGACATTGAGTACAGTCATTGCTTCAGAGTGAGCTGTCTGGTCCAGGTAAATTTTCCAGTGGATCTAAGGCTGGATTTTTGAAACTTGTAGAAGTAGTTAATATGTACCTGGGTTATATGTGTGTGCAGGAGTGTCTACAGGTGTAGCTGGACTTTTAGCTAAACTTTATGGAACTGGTTACAAGCTGTTACTGTAGGGTTATGTTTTATTTCCATGTGATGTATCTATGTATCTTTAAATGGAGAGAATTCACTGTATTGCATGAGATCAGGGCCAGTGACACAGACAGTGAAGCCTGAGCTGGTTGCAGGGGTACGTGTACCAGTGCTGTGACTTGAGCTTGCAGAATATACGGTGGGGGCAGATCTGGCTCTGATCTTCTGGGAGTACCAGGTAAAGATTTTCTGGCTGTGGTTGATGCTTTTATCAACTGGATTCTCAGAGAGGGCTTAGGTGTCTGGATCAGATTGTTTTGAGTGCAGGTTTGGCCAAAATAGCTTTGTTCAAGGTGATCACAGCGTATCTAGCCTGTTGGAATCCATTCCTAACAGAGCTACTCCCATCCATAAACAAGGTATACTCAGCATCTGTCAGGAGGCCAGAAGAGTTCATCAGTCAGTGTCAAGTAGTCATGGTACTGGGTGAGGTCCAGCTCAACATGTGGCACCTGGACAGGAAGCCCTTAGTGACTGGATCCAATTATTTGTACAAGTAGGCCATTGAGTGCTCTCAGAGGCTGAGAGTCTGAGTAAGCATCATTGTTTTTGTGAGCCCAAGGATCCAGATTTTACAGAAACCAACAGCTCCAAGAAAATTCTAAAGTTTTTCTTGTAACCAGTTCCTGCCAGATATTACAGCAGAGCTTTTGGGTCTTTCCAGCAGGCAGCTTGGGAGTCAATAATCAACTGAGAAACTAGTGAAACAAGTTTTTGAACCTCTGGGAAGTTGAGTCCAGGTCAGTTGACCTTTTAGTTGGGAACTGGGGTCTTTTCATATAAAGGCAAAGAGGCACTGGCTGACAAGAGCCAACCAAAGGCAGAAGATATTCTTTAGTTTCAGGCAGGTGTACCAGCAGGCTGTGGGTGGCACAAGACTGAGGGCAATTGTGATGGCATCATGTCAACTAGGAGATCCTAAATTGGCTTTACAGGCAGAAGAAGTGTATTTTGGCAGTTTAACAGTCTATAAACATTCTGCAGTTTTGAAGCCTCACTTTTTTCCCCCCTCGAGGGACCATTATGCAGTTGGAAGGGACATAGAAGCAGGTTATCTTAGAGCAAAGGTGCTGGTGGCTTGGCCAAATCTGTCACCAGAGCCTCCTCAAAAATGGTGGGAGAGTTCTTAACCCCTTATGACAATTGAGTCCAAGTGAGCTGGGCTTTTGTCTTAGGAGTTTCCCCCATTGAAATGGCTTAAGCAACTTGCAAGCAGGGGAAGGGATCTTTTAAATCTAGAACAGTACAAAAAGAGTGTATGGGTTGGGAGCCACAGAGTGCAAGGTGATGGCTGCATTCTTGACAGCACAGAGATCTTGCACTAGTCAGTAATCTCCACTTGGCATTTTTAACAGGAGGAGAGGAGTGCTTCAAGGTGATTAACAGTCTATTTGAACTGCTTTAGATGGCTGAGGTGTGGTTGGAGCATGGTTGGTGGTTAGGCCTGGAGGTGAGTCTTGGTTCATACTTCTGGGAGCAGAATTTTCAGAATTTCAGGATTACAGTTATCTGTTTCAGGCTGATGCAGGCATCAACTTCCTCTCAAGGGAAGTGCAAGGTTAAGCAAGAGGGAAACTTACTGGCTTGGTGACAGGAATTTATATTTGGTGAGATGTCCTCCCAGGTTGCAAGTTCATGCCTAGCAGAAGGGGTGAGAGGCAAGAGTTCCAGTTGCCCCTGCAATGATAACTTTTTGATAGAGGGGACTTTTGAAGGCAGAGAGTTCTGCTCCAGTTTCTACCAGGAAAGTCACATGTTTGTCTCTGACTTTTACAATGAATATGGACTCTTAGGGTTCCAGTTTGATAGAGCTCAGTCTGTCCTATCCATCCGGGCCCAATACTGTGAGGACAGATTAGGGTTGAGGTGGACCTGTATAGTCAGGTTTCTTGTGTCTCACAGATGGAGGGGGCATTTAGTTTTTGTGTCCATAGCCCTTATAACTCACAGCCAGAGGGTATGTTTGTATATCAGACTGGATATTCTTACAGACATCAGATGCTTTTCTTTTATAAGGTTTCTGGATAACAGTGGTTGACAGACTTTTTGTCCCCTCCTTTGATGTCTTTGAGAAATGCTTGACTGATTTTAGTTTCTAGGTAGGGCAACCTTTGGGAAAGACCATGGAAATTCACTCATCAGGGATGATATAGCCCAATGTTTCTCAGTCAAAATTTGGAACTCAGAAGGAATTGCTGACAGTCATCTCGAGTGGGCACTAGATGACACCATCTGACAAGGATAGGTGTAGCCATGAAGCAGCAGGTTCCGGGGGAGGGCTTCTATGGAAGCTTCAATGCAGGCAATGGTTAGCTGGAACTAGTTCAATTTGGCTGAAAGTAGACGAGTTGGGAGTGGGGAGTGAAGCCATAGGTGTTGGCAGCAACCATGGTGGCCAGTGAGGGTACCAAGGCAGAACTGTCAGGAAGAATGAGCCTCTTTTTCCTTTTTTCTTTCTTTGAGATGCAGGGAGCAGTTTGCCTTCATTTTTAACTCCATAAAAGCCCTTTTTCTTGCAGTCAGGGACTGTGGGTTTTTACTAGTTAGTTCTCATTTCTGACTTCCTACATGTGTGCTGTGTACCCTGAATAATGGCACAAGAGACAAAGAGTGGGTGCCCCTCAGGAAGAGACCATTCAGATGCCCACTTGACCACACCCTTCAGGGGATTTAAGGTGAGTCAGCTAAGGAGGGTGCAAAGCCTCCATTATACCATGTTAATTGCCACAAAACCACAGGTGAGGGCCCAATCAGCCACCACAGCCAATGCTTCCTGGTCTTGGTGCACAGAGTAGACTGTTGCTTATGCTGTGCATTCCACTCACTCACACATTCATTCAGCAGGCACTCAGAGACTGAACATTCCAATCCCTTTCCCTCAAAGGTGGTGCTGACTAGTGAGAGTTGATCGGACTCCCCTTCTGCTTGAGCTGAGTGAGCCAGACTGACTATGGTGCCCCTGTAGGAATCAGGCAGGCAGGCAGACAGACAGACTTCTTCCTCCCTTCGGGTCTGATGTGAGCCATTCAAGCAGGGAGCCAGGAATCCTCCTCTAGACCTTCCAGGGGGCTCAGGAAATCTTAAGGGCATGCCTTCCCATCAGGACCTAGAGAGGTCCTTGCTCTGTCCATGAGGGCCACAACCAGTGACCAAGGAGGTCGGCATGGTCAGTCTTCCCAGTCAATGCACCAGATGCAATGGCAAGCAGCAACACCAAAATGACACCCAGGATTTGGAAGTAGATTTACTTAACATCAGATGAACACTGATGAGGAATAAATTGTTCCTCAAAATGTGAAGCCCTGATCTCAGGTGATGTAGGGTTTATATGGGATAAGCAAGCGGGAAGTACAGAAGCAGAATGGCTTGTCAATTGGCAATTGGTTCTTACAACATGCATCATAGTGACTAGCTATGCATCACAGTGACCAGCCATTCTAAGAGACAGAAGCAACTAGAACTGGAACAGGAACTGTCACCTGGGCAACTGAAGTATACAGTAGGATGCATCTGAGTTCTACCGGAAGCACGAACTGACATTCTGTAGCTTTCCCAGAGCTGGTATTCAGGTACTAAGGCCCTCTCTTTGTGAGATGTTGGAGTTTTGTTTGGGTTAATATGGGTAGAAATGTATATTCTGTGTGCATTCTAGATGTGGACTAGGAGTGTCAGCTGAGGGGTACTTGTTCCCTTGACAAATGTTACCTGCCCTGCATAGGGTGACTGTACAGATTGAAAAGTGACACAGGGCACTTTACACATATTGTCGTTGTTGTTGGTTGAGAGACTATCAAGATCAAGACAAGGAAAAAATGATGGATCAACAACCCCCACGGCTGGCTAGACCCAGATCACTTCACTCTTAACTAAGGTCATCAGGACTTCTTCACCAAGCCAGCACTGGGCTCTGCAAATACAAAACTCACAGTCCTTGCCTTCCGCAAGTCTTTCCTGGAGGCTCGCATGCAGACAACCACTATTTAAGGTGTCTGTCTTTGCACAAACAATACTTTCTTAAGAAACATCTAGAGATCTTTTCATTTTCTCAATCTCAGAGCATGAGTCCACTGAATGAGGAACTGACTGCCCAAGTTGAGCAGTTGAGACCAAGAGGAAAGAATGAGGACAACCTCACGCAATTATTCACAATTCCTTGTCCTCCCAGCAGCCCTGGGGACAGTGGTTACAACTTGAACCAGAGCATTAATGAAATTGAGTGGGAGATTCTCCCTTGTGCTCCCGTGGTTCATACCCCCCACCTCCCACCCCACCCTGTGTGCTTTCTTCGTGTTAGATGCACCTATCCTTCTCCTCCCTGCCCTCGAGAGTCTCCAGGACAGAGTATGCATTTCTACCCCTGCTATTTAACATGCACCAGGCATGCAGTGGGATTGTTGTAAACATTCAAATGCATGAATAATATCCATTTATTTAAATGAGTTGGGCTAGGACTGCTGATAGACAAAACTGCAAGTGCAAAGGATTTGGATACCAAGTCTGCCCTGTGTCACACTTTTCAATCTCTAAGTCACTAAGTGCCCCTCACCGGAGCCTTCTCCTAGATCACATCGAGAACATGCTGCAGCCCAGTTTCATGCCTGTGGGACTGAAAGCCACACTAGGGACCCAGGGGATGCAGGTGAATCCACTCAGGAAAAGAAGGTTAATGCACTCTGAAGCTTCCACCTCACTTCGGCGAGGAAACTTAATAAAAAGCCTTTCAGGCATGAAAGGTTTTTCTGCCCAACAGCAGTAGGAAAAGAAATAAAAGAATAAAGGGAGTAAGGGAGGGAGGGAAAGAGGGGAAGGAAAAAAAGGAAAGGGGAGGGGAGAGTAGGGAAAGAAGGGGAAAAGAAAAAGAAATGAAAGAAAAACGCCTCACAAATAGCACCTTCCCTTGAATATCAAATTGTTCCACTGACAGCATTTTTAATCAAAAAGTCCAAAGAAGAAAGATGAGTGGAATTTGCAAGAAAGCACCCAGAGAGAATAAATGAGGACATTTGCTGTGCTTCTTGGAGGTGAAGAAATACAGCAGAGGCCTGCATCCCTGCGCTGCAGGCTCTCGGACTTCCTGGACAGGTCCTTTTGCTTCTGCAGACTCTGCAGCGCACGCAGCCTCGGGTTCATCAGGAAACAGGCGGCCGGGGGCTCTGGCTGTGCAGCCTGCTGGGCGGGGGCAGGGCGGGTGGAACCAGAAGGCTCAGGCCTCTGGCAGGGATGCCCATCGCGAGTATCCTTGATCCTCTGGAGTGATGCAGATACCATATTCACAGTTACAAGAAGTTAAATTACTTGCTTGTTAAATCACTATTTGGGGGAGTTGTCTGGTCTTTTTATTTTTTATTTTATTTTATGGAAAAAATAAAACAAAATTTCAAAGCAAAATAAGAGAATAACAATAGTTAATACATTGCATGTTGTTATCTTTAAAGTAGCTACTGGGAGTACAAGACATGGGCATAAAATTTCTCTTCCCCTTTCCCTACCCTAATTCCTCTTTTCTTTTGAAAAATTTCTTCCCATTTCACGATACCTGTTTTATATTTTACATCTTATTTATTCTTTCAGTTGCTCACGCCAGGAAGACAATATGATATTTATGCATGTGAGTCTGATTTATTTCACTTATGATTCTGGTCTCAAGTTGCATTATGGCTAAGTAGTACTCCATTGTATAAAAAAACCACATCTTTTTCACCCATTCCTCAGTTGACAGGCAGCTGAGTCTTTTCTAAGATGTAGCTAACCCTAAATGGTGCTGCTATAAACATGGGTGCACATATATCACTGTGGTATGATATTTTTAATTCTTCTGGGAAGACACCCAGAAGGGGAATAGCTGGGTCAAATGGGACCTATAGTCCTAGTTTTTGAGGAATCTCCACACTGATTTCCACAGTGGTTGCACCAGTCTACACTCCCACCTACAGTGGAGAAGGGTTCCTTTTTCCCCACATCCCTGCCAGCATGGTTATTGGCTGATTTCTTGATGATAGCCATTCTTTCTGGGGTGAGATGGAATCTCAGTGTTGTTTTAATTTACATCTCCACAAGGGCCAATGATGAACATTTTCATTTTTTTTTTACCATGTTTTTATATGAACATTTTTTCATATATTTATTTGCCATTTCTATTTCTTCATTTGAGAAGTGTGTACTCATCTCAGATGCCCATTTTTGGATTGGGTCTTTGAGTTTGGGAGGGTTCTGATTTTTTTCAATTCTTTACACATTCTAGATATTAGGCCTTGTCTGAGGGACAAGTGGCTAAAATATTTTCCCACTCTGTGGGTTGTCTTTTCACTCTGTGGCTCCAGCACTCGAGAGACAGCATGTAGTACATAGTAGGTACTCATGAATATTAACATTGTTAATTAGTATTGTTAATATTAATTAACATTGGAATTGTTATTACTTAACAAACTCTCTGAACTAACAATTTTATAGACCCGAAGCTGAGGTTCAGAGACTTTACAGGCCTACGCAAATTCAGTGAGAGTCACAATTCAGGTCAAAATCGTTCAGTGCATGTGTTTCCCACTGTTCCAAGCAAGCTCCAAACTGCAGTGGAGGGACACGTTTTGAAATGTGGCTGCAGGAAAATGGAGATCAGAACACACAAGGTTGATGGGGCTCACTGGCTGTCTCACCCACAGCAGGCCTGGCTTGGCCTGAGCCTCCAGGGCATTCGCACAGCCTGCCCAGCCCTCCTGCCCTGTCAGTGAGGGGAATGCCAGGAACTGAGAAGAAGCCATCAGCATCCTGCAGACCCACGGCCAGCAATCTGCTGATGGCCTTGTGCCTGTATCTCTTGTCAGTTTCCCATCAGCCCCCAGCCGGGGCACTGCCCAGCCTGCCACCATCTCCGTGCCACAGGCCTCCTCCTACGGTAAGCCTTGCACCCTATAAAGGTGACACGTGTGACACCATCGTATCTTCACTTGCTTTTGAACACTAAGAATTTATGGTGTGGCTTTATCAGCCTCTAGTAAACGATTTGCATTTCTAAGTGGCCAGCTGCACATTTTGCCCATGAGCAATGCTAAGACATTGTGAGGAGGACTGGAACAATAAACATAATCAACCAGCGAGGGCACCAATTGTCGATTGTCGTTAGTTTGACCTAGTACTGAGGTAAGGCCCTTCCTGTGCGGGGAGGGAGCTTTCTACAATGCAGCAATAGCAGCCCCTGTGTAGCATGTGCAGTTCTGAAGCACCTCTGTAACATAAACCATGGAGAATATTAGCATACACCTGTACAAGGGACATGAAGACACAAGCACTGTATAAAAGGGTGCAACTGCAGCACGTTTCGCACTCAGCTCTGGATGCGAATCCGCTGAGTCAGTGCTGGCAGGAGTGAAGCTGCTGCCTAGGAGAAAGGTCAGGGTGTCCCTCTCGCTATACCAAAGTCCCACAGCAGTGCAGCCCTCCCATTGGGTGTATGAGTAAATAACCGGCATAATATGGATGGTGGGTCAAGAGGCCAAGGAGATCAGCCTGAAGAGTCTGGTGGTTGTTTACACAGATCCACATTTTTAAAATAAGTTTGCAGAGAGATGGTCTGCTTGGAAGTGGGCAGCCCTGGGAGGAACATGCAATCCACTCCAGAGCGGGCAAGGGCGCAGGCAGCTCCCTCCCTGCCTTTTGTCGGCAAAGCCTCTCTGAAATGAGTCATGTGCCCCAGGCGATCCTCTGTGGATGTGCGAAGCGAGGAGGGCATGCAGCTGGTCAGCTCCATCCATCCTGCAAGGACCTTCCTGTGAGGCTGAGCGTGGCATTATTATTCTTTGTCATAGAGAAGTGGTTGATTCTGCCTGAGTTCTCCACACTCCTGTGCTGACGCCTCTGAGAACATATTTATTGGCACAGGGTGCCGTGCCTGTGTGATATCAGGCTTAGAAAGGACACCTCTTCCGCCTCCATGGGCCAGGCAGCGTCTGTGTGAACACCACCACCACCACCGTCACCACAGCTCCCATAACTCTGGAATGAAACCCCTCATTTAACGTTTCTGGATTCGCTGTCCTGGTAGATGCTTATGAGGAGTCATTCTAGCTCCAGTCTAATTACTGACAGACAATATCAGAAGGAAATTCAATGATGGACGCAAGAGACGTGAGTTCTACTCTTGACCCTCACAGTTTATTAATCATTAGCATGTTGGGTCAGTTAAAAATGACAACGACTTTATTGTGCTTGTGTGATCTATGATGATAATATACATTCATGCCAAACTTATTGAAGTAAAATAGGTAGAAGACCTTAGGGGTCTAGGAAATGTGTAAATCATCACTGTTACTTGGTGGGAGACCTGTGCCTTCCGATGTTGATGCTGTGTGTCTGACGACTCAGCAGTAGCCTCCTGGGAACCAGGTAGCACGTCGATGCATGACCTGCAGGGAGAGATGGGTTTATGGTACACATGAAGATGGCAGCATTGTCCCCTGTGAGACCTTGCTGGTGCTGTGAAGAATCTGGGTGTTATCCCTAAACAGACGAATGCCTCAGAGGGCTCTGGGAAGGGAGGAGCTCTGCTCTCATCTTAGCATGAAAAGATATCTGGGGCGATTCTGTAGGGCATGCTGCAGCAACAGGAAGATCCCTTCACCGGCTTCTGCAGGAAGGCAGGCAGGCAGCCGAGGGTGAGTTGAAAGGAAGAGGCTATGGGATAGGTTTGGGGGTGTGCTGACATTTGCTGGTAAACTATGTGAGGCATGAAGGAAAAGGAAAACTTCTGGCAGGGGGGATGCTAGGGGGAGTGTGATGCTTCATCTTGATTTTTAACTTGATTGCAGTGAGAGGCCCCTAGGAGATTAGTAAACCATACTTCTCATTGTGTTTGGATATATTCCTGAGGATCTTTCCAGAAAAGAAAATGGCCTGTGGGTCAGGACTCTGAATATGAGAGATGCCATCTCATAGGCTAATCCTCACATATGGGGCTTGTAAGGAGGGAAGGTAGGAGAGAAGGAAGCCCACCAGTTCTTTTTCTGCTCCCTACCTGCCATGAAGTGAGTATCTTTCATCTGTCATGACTTTATGCAATGATGTCTCTGCCTCACTGCACACCTACAGGTAAGAGTCAGATGGCCATGAACTAAGCCCTCTGAAATGGTGAGCCAAAAGAAATCTTTCCTTCTTTAAGGTGATTTTCTCAGGTATTTTGTCACAGTGACAGAAAGGTGACTCACACAGAAAGAAATTCAACTGCAGTGAGGACTGGGAGTTCAGTCTTACACTGTCTTAACTTTGAAATGCCTAAGAGACATCCAGTTGGCACACCATAGCATCATCACTCTTGCTCATCACTGACAATAACTCTGAAAGTGAAAATTCATGCTTTGGTACCTGGGCCTATGGAACTAACCAGCAACAACAAGAACAACAAAAACAAGTTAGCTAGATTAAGTTACAATTTATAAAGTCTGCCAGAACTCCACTCAGGAAGAATGTTTTGATTTTGGTGTCAGAAACTCAAATGACAACTTACTTCATTGAATAGAAAAGGATATTGACGATTGAAATGGAAAATCTAACAGAAAATTCATGCACTTGCTGGATCCCAGTGCTCAAATGAAAGCTCAGAAATCTGCCTCTCAGTTCAGTTTTCAATGTTTCAGCTTTATTCTTAGGTAGGATCTCTGGAGAAATGCAAAAATTGACAGGGTCAATTCTAATTTTGTTTCCCGGCAGCCAAGCAGCCCCAAAGGAGATAGGGTATTTTTTACCCAGTAGTCCCCAAAAGGCAATCACTGATCCTGAGCTCCTGACCATTCCTACAGGTCAGCACCTCTCAAACCGTGGGACCTAAATGGGGAATCCTACAGGAAACAGAGGGGCTCTGTCCACAGGAAGAGATTGTTTTTGCTATTATAGACATAACTGAAGTTTTAACAGCAGGAAAGAAAAAAAAGAATTGTTTCATGTAACTCTGCCAAAACAACATAAAACATGATTTATCTCACAACATACATGACAGTAATCAAGAGGAAATATTTTCTTGCTCAAGAAAAGTAATTGCTATTGCTGCACACTAAAATCAACCCCATCAAAGCAAATAATCAGGTGTAAAATTATGAGTTAAAATAACACCCAACACGCGTTGCACAGCTTTCACGTCCCTGAGTGAATGCCATTCTAAGTTTCAAAGCCAGAAAAATAAAAACAGAAATTGTTGCCAGCTTTAAGAATTTATGGTAGTAATACCACCAAAATGAAATCCAAACAGCCGACTGGGAACGCATCCATGCTGAGTGTTGTTTCTGTGTTGACTCATTCGCCTAACATTTCTAAGCGCTGACCAAACCCAGGAGCTGTGGGTTACCCCAGGCTGCCCCCACATCAGAAGACATTCGGGCTACTTCCCCTATGCAGGGAAGACCATGCTTTATTTTGACCTCCGTAAAAACCTAATCAACAAAGCCTGAGTGAGATGCATTAAAGATTTGACTCACACTTTTCTTTCTATGAGTTCCAAAGTTCAGGCATTCACTGTAATGTTTTGGCTCCTCCATCCCCCACAGCAGCTGTCTCCACGCATCCAAGTGGTCTTGGGAGCCCCAGAATTAGCGTAAGATAGCTCACCTGGGACTGGCATCAGGAGGCAGAAGGACTGCCCCTGGTCCCCAGCCATATCCTGGAATTCAGCTTAGGCTGCCCCTCCCAGAAGGCGAGCACTC
>RJWT010037923.1:0-12446 GCA_004365215.1 Cuniculus paca
GAGCTCGCTTTGTAGCCCAGGCTGCTTTCGAACTCGCAATGATCCTCTTGCCTCAGCCTCTCGAGTGCTGGGATTACAGGCATGTGCCACCAGGCCCGGCTACCTTTCCTCATTTTAAGTTCATTATCTTAAATATTGTGTCAAGTACTGGAAGGATGACTAACAAAACCTCTTTTACCTTCATATAATTAATTCTGTCCAGGCTCTTCACCCCTGGGAAATGGTGTTACCTCACTAAACATCTAATTTGGACACTGCTCATCTGTAGTCCCATCAACTTGGGTGTGGCTTCTTCTTAGTACTTACATTGTATTAATACTGTTATTTTCCCATTCCTCTATAGTAAGCAGAATCCCCCAGGCCTATCAGAATGTCATTTGCAATCATATACTATGAATAAATGGATAAATTAATGTAACAAATATTTTATTATTGTTAAATGCCTTCTGTATTTTAACTCACTTTGCAATCTTGATATCTTTGAACTACATTAATTTTTAAATCCTAATGATGAAATTTGATTTGGGCAACAGTAGCCTTATTCATTGACTCAGAACATTACCAAGATTGTTACTGTCACCTCTATGTTGAGGCTTAGACATATAAACTACAAAACTAAACCAAAAGAGCTCAGCTGAAAACCAAGGAGCAGTGGACTTAAATATCACATCCTCTCCTGTGTGTTCCAGTATTAATTAGAATAATTAACTTTTCCATTTCTATACCATTTCTTTATGTTTGGAGCCTTTAATCTTCTCTCTTCTAGCTCTTCATAAAATATGTAATGAGTTAAAATAAACCAGGCACATAAAGACAAATACCACATATTGTCTCTCGTCTGTAGAAGCTAACGAAAGTTGATCTGAGTGTAGAAAAGTGATTGCTAGAGGTTGGTTGGGTAATAGGTAATGGGAGGTCGCGTAACGGGTGTCCAAGCACAGCTTGTTAGAAGGGGTAAACTGTCTTGTTGTACAGAACAATAGAGTAACAATAGTTTTCATTTTGTTTTTTATGGTTGGTTAAAAATGTCGAGTATTTAAAGTTTAGTGTGGTGATAGTAAGTCCTCTTCAGGGTGTAACTGTTAAGTTTAAACATAAACTCTTGGTGGCTGTGATATATAAGCCATAGCGCTGAAAAATTCAATAATAAGATACTTAAAAACAGTATTGAAATATGAAAATATTCATGATTGAGAAATCTTATATTAATAACCTTTGATGTTATAAATTCTGTTCTTGGTGCAGAAATTGGTTTAGTGAAAGATGCCAAGCAACCTCTCAAGTTTATAAAATATCTAATATCAAGAGGATATTTTATGATATAATCTATCAAATGAGATTCCTTCTTGGGCTCTATCACTATGAAAAGTGATTGTGGATTTGGAGTGCTTTTCTAAATGAGTTTTAAAAGACCACAGTTTATTTTTTTGGTGTGTGTTGACCAAAGGTTTGTGAAGACTGAAGACATTTAGCAAGGGCTGGTATCTTATCAGACATTTGCACTGTGTACCCACAGGAAGTTCATCATTGCTTTGTGAAACTTTCAGAAACATGAAACATGGTTTCCACATTATGTGTGTTTCATCTCCTTTGTTGCTTCTTCTTAAATTGTAACAGTACTGCTTAGTATGAATAGAACACATCTACAAAAGAGTCTACAAAATACCTTGTTATCTTTCTCCTTTGTGGAGCACTATGTACTAAGTTGCTGTGGTTTCAATAAGTGTCCCTCAGAGGTCCATGTATTAAACTTAAGTCATAGGCAGTACTTGTTAGAAGTGCCCTGAACCTTTAGGATGTGGGGCATAGAGAGATGTCCTTCTGTCACTGAAAGTGTGCTCTTGGAGGGGACTGTGGAACCCAAACTTCTTCCTCTCCCATGTTTTGTTTCTTGGCTTCTATGCTGAGTGGTTGGCTCTGTTACATGCTCCAGCCATGATATTCCACCCTGCAAATGGCCCAAAGCTTTGGGGCCACCCAGTCTTGGACTGAAAACTCCAAACCATAAGTCAAAATAAATCTCTTGTCCTTAGAAATTAATTGCCTCAGCTATTGTTGTAGTAACAGAGAGCTGACTCATACACAAGCCCTCTGAATGTATCTTGTCATTTTAACCTCCCGGGTTATAGGTCTCATCTTTAAGTGAGCAGACCAAGACCTACTTGGAGTAAGTGAACATTCAACTGAGAGTCAGAAGTGGAGACAATTCTAAATTTAAGCTCCTAGAGGTCAGCTAGCCTGTTTTGTTATTTACTTGAGAAAACAGACCTAGGTAGGTTCAAGGACATTAACAAAGACCCATCATAACTGACCAAATAGGTAAATCTTGTTCTTCGTGGACTTTAGTCAATATTTGCTTGGTTATTAATTTTAGTAGAACTTCTTATATTTATACAGTACTTAATGTAAAATTGTTCATGATTATATATGTAATATAATCAGGTAATATTATATATCTATACCTATATCTATCTATCTATCAATGTATCTATACATATGTTAGAAGAAGGATACAAGGGTTAAAAATTTCTGATTCCTTATCTACCAGGTTAAATGTAGAGGAAAAAAAAATCTAGGCAAAGTGATGAAACACTCTTTTCTGTCCTTGAAAGTATCTTCAGCCAGAGGCCAGTACGATGCTCAGAGAGAATGTACAAAATTGCTTTAATAACTCAATTTCAGAAGGGTTTGACTTTGTCAAAAATGTTCTGTATCTTCATGAGAAATAATAAGGAATCCAGGAGATTCTCTCCTGCTGCATCAGAGCATTCGAGGAGCTGGAGAGAGACTCTTATTTTTCCTTTGAGTGACAAATGGGTTAGTTAATATTGTCAGGCAGAACATGCTTTTTCAAGAGTTTGATCCTTGGCCTTTCACAAACTAAAATACTCTTAAGTGCCAGGTTTTAAGCAAATTACTTTTGATTATGGTATTGAGAAATGAAAGGATGCCAACTTCTTTTTACAATTCAAATACTAATTAACATTACTAAAGATAACACCGCTTATTTGTAGAGAAGCTGTTTGATAAAGTGGAAGAATGTGAGTAACTGCTTCATACCAGCTATGTGACCTTGGAAAGTCATTTCCTTTTGTTCATTGTCTGTGGAATAGGCATTATACCCTCTACTTCATTGTATTAGTACAATGCCTATTAGACAACTTTGGACAATGCAATGCTGTAGGTCAGGGCTGGCAAACCTTTTGTGTAAAAGGCCAGAGTTAATATCTTCTGCTTTGTGGGCCACAGTTCTCTGTTGCAAGCACTTAACTCAGCTATCATAGTGTAAAAACAATCATAGATGGTTCATAAACAAATTAGTGTGGTAGTGTTCGAATAGCATTTATTTTATGGACACTGAAATTTGAATTTCATGCAGTATTTATATATCACAAAAGACTACTTTTCTTTGATCCCCCCCCCCCAAGCATTTCAAGTGTAAAACCCACCTTGGACTTGCAGGGTATGTTAAAGTATATGGATTTGTCCCAAGACCTGCAGTTTTCCAACCTTTCTTCATGTGATTGCCTAGCTCTGCCATCAGTTTCAGATCTGGAGGAATTGTGCTGTGGTGGTGATGTGGGAGGACTGCACTTATGCAGCCATCTGGATGATCAGCTTTGAGCTCTTTCCTTGATCCATTGAACATGATACTGAGCTTGGCATATATTCCCAGCTAATGTAGGAAAGGACTCAGTAACATGAATGATCTCTGTTGTTTGCCTTCTTCAGAGTTGTCCAAGGTAGTGAAAGCAGCACATGGCGTTCGCACATCTCAGGATTGAACTGATGCAGATAAGTAGTGTCAGCATTCCTGTCCAAAAACAAATCTCTCAGTTCTGAGGTTTCAGCACTTTTCCAGGCACAGCAGACTAAATCTTGGCACACAGACTACAAGTTTCAATATAAAATGCTCATCTTTCTTTTCATATTTTGCTATATTCCAGAGCCATTCTCTTGATATTAAAGAAAGAGGTTGAAAATGGAAAACACATTGAAAAGAAAACAGCCAAAGGGGGAAAAAGTACTCATTTAAATTTATTCTTGCAATCGTTGGCTGAATAGATTGATATTAGAAGAATTTTCACAATGTGAAATTTTTGCCTTAGATGCTAGTGTAACGGCATTAGTTTTATATGGTTAGCAGAGTTGGGATAAAGAAACTTCTGTCACAAAGGTGTGTTCTGGAAAATGTGGTGCTGCACAACTGGTAAGCATGGTCAGTACAACTTTTTATTTAAGAAAAGAAATGACTACTGAGGAGGTCCACACAATTGCAATATTGATAATCATCCTTGTTGCCTTTACTTTAAACGTAATAGTGCCAACATCTGAAACAATGTTTTGGGATTTCTACCTATTTAAGTCTTTAATGCTGTCTGCATCTACTTTATTTTAGGTTATAGAACACTGTCTGTATCTAACCTAAATTTCTTTTCTAAAGGGTTCTAGCAGATTATTTACCAAAAAACCCCCAAGAAAGAAAGCATCTGGTAGAAAATGGAGGGTTCTACTTCAGTGTCTTAATCACCTATTAATAGGCATCTGCCTGATTAAATATAAAATATAGTTTTAAGTATCAAACGTTGGATGAGAGATACCAAAGGAAGCTATTAGCTGAGAAGTATTAGATTAGAAGATACAGATGTAAAAAATATATCAACAACTTGGCAGTTAATAGTCTTAAGACACTAAAATTCCGTGGGAGCAGCAGAATTGGCTGCTATTTTAATGGTAACAGAAACTTTTAAAAGCAGATTTATGGCAGACAACTTAAGAAACTTAAATTTTACATGCTTTCACATTTTTCGATTTTAGCAGTTCTAAAACAAGGTTGGAAATATATGTTTTCATGAAGCTCATCTCATGTCTTGGGTGAAGTTTTTGAACACAAGCGTTTGAAAGGGTAGTGTTAATTCTGAGGTAGGGGGTGTCCTGGGGAGTGCTGAGGGGATAATGCCAGTTGAGGAGTGAGCAAAGCAACCTGGAAAGGAGGAGCAGCTGAGCTGCAGAGCAGTTTGCAAATGATGCGAAGAAGTGCTGGAGTTGGCATGGCCCTTGAGGGCTAATGTCAAATGAGGCAAGAAGAAGAGCTTTGTGCTGTTGCATTCTCCAGACCCTGGGTGGGTGGGAGGAGAGGAGAGGGGTTGGAAATAAGTGAGGTGGCTTCTTACCCTAGAGGACTGTTCCTAGGGAGGGGCCAGCTGTGAGATATCAGATGCCAACGAAGGTATTTCTGGGCAGCACACACAAACTCTAAGACAACAGTTGTTTGTTTTTGATTGAGAAATGAGTGCCTAAGGGTCCACTGGGAAGAAATGGTTGGATGCAAGGTAGGCAAGAAGCACTGCTCTATTCATGGAACATGTTCAGAATCCCTGCTGGGAGCCAGGTCCTAGAGATGTGAGCATAGAGAGAGAATCTGCCTCACATGGAGTGTGCTGTCTTGTGGAAGGCAGACATATAAAGAAACAATTGAACTGTAACTGCTAAAATGGGGATGCTTTTGCAGGGTTCAAGACCTTTTAAAAGGATTATTTCACCAAAAATGTTTTATGCATTCTAAATATGTATTTTAATTTGGTAAGATTAAAGTTTCCATATCTAAGGTTCTATTTCAGTTTCATCCCCTTTACAAATATTTTCATCTCCTCCAATTTCTTACTATACTGTGATGAGACAGCTAGAGCCCTTTAAAAATAAATACTCTGCTCTTCATAATGGAGCTGCTAAAAATGAAAACATAAGTGTAAATTACTGAATGGAATAAACCCTTGGCGTGTGCAATGGAGAGACCCCATACTCTTCCTCTTCTTCAAATGAATAAATGAATAAATGCCCTCTCTCAATTGTCTTCAATTTCATCATGTATTTTCCTCTACAAAATACAAAATGAGGTATATAACATTGATTTCTTTGAGATTCCTTGGGAGTCTCTACCTATGGTAATTGGTTATTTATAGCATAAAAATGCTAGTTTCTTTGGTCATCTCACATTTTATGTTCACTTTTACCTTGAGTATTGGTTTTCAGGGACTTTTTAAAGAGTAATAAGAACATGATGACAAGTAAAAAACACAAAACAACATCACCATATGGAAGCTGGAAAGTGAAAGAGTCGTCACGGGGTAAGAGGTACACTGCTGTATGCTAAGCGTTATGCTTACACAATTCAAATTTACGTCGTGCAAAAAAGTACAAACTTACAAGTCATTAACCTTATGATTGCTCACAAAGTTATTGAAAACGTTAAAAGTAAAAAAACAAAATACTAGTCTCTACTAATTTTTCACAAATCTGATTGACTGATTTTATTTATGGTTCTTATTTCATAAAATTCTATGCTCATTAAACAGTGGATTATTTCTAAATGAGTTAGCATATTTCAGGGTCTCAGAAACTGTAAGAATTTTTGGCATGGAAGAAATAACTAAGAGAAATAATGATATTTTGTTTTATCTCTCAATTTAGTATAGACTTAAAGCAGAAGAGGTGTTAAGGATCATCCAGTCCTGTGCTTTCAGTTTTGAGCTAACAGAGCTTTCATTTTAAAAACAAGCATTGGTATAAAGAAAATGTATTCATGCACAATGGAGTACTACTTTGTCATAAAAAGGATAAATGAGTCATTTGTAGGAAAACAAATGTGCCTTGAGATCATAATGTTAAGTGAAATAAATCAGACACACAAGCTTACATATCACATAGTTTCTTATGTGAGAAACCCAAAACATAAAGAGCAAAAATAAAAGGTAGATAATAGGAAATAGGGAAATTGATCTTTTTTCAAAAGGAAAGGGAACCAAGAGATGTAGGAGGGGGTGGGGAGTGGAAAAGAATGAGGTGACAAAAGAATTAAGATATGTTATATTCATGCACCAACTTCTGTGAGGAATGTTACCATTGTGTACTGCAAACATGTACTAATAAAAAATGAGATAAAGGTACTAGGGTAAAATGGTGAAGGCATATTTTATATTTATAAGCATATATATGTGTTTATTTATGCAGAGATACCCATAGACAGTAAGCAAATCTTGGTATTTTTAGTCTTTAACTGCAGTTCTGGTAATTGTTGTGGAGAAAGTGAATTCATGTTCATGTTTTCTGAACTTGCCGATGAATTTCTGGAGTACATCATTTCTGTATTGTCTGTGATTTTGGACCTATATACCTTTTTTGTTTGCTGAGCTGGGGACACTAATGGCTCATACAGGTAGAAAGTCTAATGCGGACCATTCACTTTCTTTCTCAAAGAGCCATTGGGTCATATACAAGTATATATTGACACTTCAGTGTGCACACACAAATATATATGCATTTAAGAATTTGTTTGAAAATGTGCTTCAAATGGATGAGTGAAGATACATTGGTTAACCTTTGAGCCTAAGGTAATTTGCTCAGTTTGTGTGGAAATTGAATTTCTTTCTTACAAAATGTAAAAAATGTAAGTGGATTAAAAATTCAAATTATAAAATAAAGGTATTAGAAGAAAACATGGACACACCAAAGTATATGTTGATATATATTGTTTTATGCATATAATGTGCATACAGAGTTGTAAATGTATAAATTACAAATAAAAATTAATAATTTAGGATCATATAGGATGCTTTATATTTTGAAATATAGTTTTCCATAAATTTGAAATTTTTGACCATAAAGAATGTCTCAGTAATACCACTTGAAGAATATTTAAACAAAACATATTCCAATTAATTTACACATAATGAATAAACTTACAGTGCTTTTCATTTGGGGGAAAAGGCATAAAATATTTAACGAAATTTGGACATGAAATACTTAAGGAAATTTAGATTATTTCCCAGTGAAATAATCCCAGCTTTTCCCCAGTCTACTTGTGCCATATGTTTGTTTTACTAGCATTTTAAATAGAGTGCAGATTATATTTGGCAACAGTGAATTAATATTGTCTCCTTTGGTCATCAGAAGTAAAATTGACAACGGCTTTTGCTTTAAGATTCTTTTTTTAAAGAATTGTATGACTCAAATAATCATAATATATTTTTAAATCTTAAAAGATTTGATTGCTAGAGTAGATAATAGGTATCATTTCTCTAAAAAACAGAAACTTTACATTTTAACTGCATTTTAAATATCAAGAATCAGTAGATTCCTTATATATCAACACCTGCTGTAAATTAATGATTGCCTATTAAAAATTCTTTACTTTTGTTCCAGCTTTCTGGTGATAGTCATGCAAATATCTATTCTCATTTTGATCAAAGAAGTTGATAGATTGATGAATACTATACCAGGATTGAATTTGTAGAGTACTGAAAAGTCCTGATCAGTGATATCACCCTCTTCCACTTTTCTCCTTTGTGCTAAAATTCCCTTTCCTCCTCGGTTTCCATTTCTCTGTATTTCCCTCCCTCTTGCTTGCTTCTGGTCCATGTTATTATTTCCCTGACTGTGGATCCAGCAAATGACTGACTAATCTGGGAGGTTGGCACATGCCTGGAAGAGCTCCTTCACATATGTGTGAAGCCCTGAACCACCAGACCCAGCCAGGGGCATCTTGAGCAACTTGGTAGTGGCCTTCTGGAGACAGTGCACTGAACCAATCCATGGGTCAACTGTAGCAAGGGACTTCTCAGATTAGTTCGTAAGATGATATAAGGTGATGTAAGAGGACAGTAATAATTATGTATATTTTAAACTGTCAGTGCATAAAGTTCGCTGTTCACCTTCACCTTCCAACAGCCATTACTTCTAAAGTAAAAGCACCTACATGTAAGTGGTTTATGTATTTTGGGGGGGTTGGAGTCTGAAGAGAAGTAGACTTATTCAATGTTTGTATTTGGTGCTAGTGACAGCTACACTTACAATGCTAATCGAACGTTTAATTAGGGCTTTACCTTTATAACACAAATACCTTGACATCTCTTGATATTAAGTGGTTGCAATTTGAAATAATGCACGTTCTATTTTTGCATCTGGACAATATGATTATACGTGAACAGTTAAGAAATATTTATACTTTAACCTGTGAATGGAACCTCATGCAGCATTTTGTAGGCATTGAAAAAAAGTGTTCTAATAGGGCTATTTGCCTTGATTTTATTTGTTATTTGCATTACCCCTATGGTTGTCATTAGATAATGTAGATCTGTATGTCTGCAAACGTATAGATACATTTCTTTTAAACTTGTGCTACCTTTTACCGTTGTGGAGGAACTGCCTACTTCGATTTTCTTCAACTCAAAATATGGTACTTCTAGTTTTTTAGTAGACCAGGCTCAAAACTTTTGAACTATCTCTTTCTTTCATACCTCAGATATAATTTATGGGCAATTATCTGGATATAGCCAGAATTTGACTACTTTTTTTCACGTTCATTGCTACCATTCACCGTCTTTTGCCTGGATTCTTACCACTGATTCTCCTCCAGTTGTTTCCCACCTTTGTACCTTTATAGAGGCTTCATTCTGAGTGATTGTTCTAAACTTGTGTTTAAATCATTTAATTCCTGTATTTAAACCCTCTGGTGTTTTTGACCTCACTCCGTATAAATCCACAAGGTTCTTACCATGACCTGCAGTACTCTTTCCCATCTGTCTTCTCATTACCCCCTGACTTCATTTCTTACTAGTCTCATCAGTTCACTCAGTTCTAGATGTAGGCTCATTTTTGCAGTTTCATTGTTAGGGTAGAGTAAAAGAGATTTGGTGCCCTCTCTCCAACCTTTTTTCTTGGCTTCTTCCCATTCATCCTTCCAAGTTTAATGTAGCCACCACTTCTATAATGACTTTGGCCCCCAGTCCCAGGCTGTGAGAGGGACACCTCCTCATGTAATTATACAGAACCTGTTCTCTCCATTATATTTATGTAACCTGGTAATTTCCTTTTGTTTTAATGTGTTTTCAGTACCCACATAACGTGTTTTCTATAGGATCAGACTGTGGCTCTGCTGCTTGCCATTGTATATTGAGAAGTGAGAATTGGGGCTGATTCTTACTAGGGGCACAATAAATATTTACTTAATGGATAGATGAAAGAATGAACATCTCCCAAGACAGGGCATTTGGCACTGCTAGCCTACCTAACATGTCTCTCTTGGGTATAGTTATCTTCCATATATGATAAAGAATGTGTCTTTATCTTGGTTAAATCATCTAATAGAATACACATTAGAGAATTTTGGAGTTAAATCACTCTATAGGATAATGTGAGTAGGGCTGAGGTGTAGGTCAGTGGTTTAGTGCATATCCAACCTGTGTCATGTCCTGTGTTCATACAAACTTACAGACACACACACTCATAAACACACTCACACTGACATACTGGATGAGAGGAGATCAATTCTGTAAATGAGCTTTTAATGCTTTGGGGAAATACTTCCTTAAAGTTTGTTCTATAGAATCCAGTCTCCAAATTCCATATGGATTCCAAAGTGATTACTTTTGATTTGATTAAAAAGGGTTCATGGTTCAGTATGTTTGAAAAGCATTATTCACTGGTCTTTACCTCTGAGATTTAGAAATGCATATTAAAGATCAAGTCATTCAGTAAAGAACTTTAGATTTTTTAAGCCAGAATTTCTCAATTCTTTTGAGTCTATTTATAATTTTTCAATATTATATGTATGTTAACATCCTGCTGGACTAATGCTCCATAGAATATGATTTAGGAAATACAACTGTATGCAGACAGGCCACTGAATAACTTCAAAGAGTAGCAGTCATCTGGCAATGAGGAGATTGGATTTGAAAGAAGTAAAAGCAGTAGGGAAGCTGTGGCAGAGATCCTAATGGAAGAGGATGAGACCCGTAACCAAAGTCCTCATGATAGTCATGGAGAAATGAAAATATTCATGTAAGAAATTGATCTCCTTACTGAATGGCTTTTTGCAGAAGGGGCTGAGGTGGTTAGGGACTCAGGGATTTGTACCAGAGTGCTCTACTGGCTTTGAAGTTCAAAGGGAAGAGTTTGACTTCATTTCCAAACTAGCAGAGTTCTTTACATAGCTGTCTGTTTAATGCACACTGTATTTATATTCAAGTTAAAAATCAAGATATTCACAGCCAGCTATTCAGTATTATTAAGCATTATTCTCAAAACCTATATTGATTCTTAAAATGTGCATTACTAGGGCTCTCTTTCCACACATACACATGCATGTGTATTTGTGTGCATGCACATGCATTTTCTAGGACTGCTATAACACAGTAGTACTGACTGAATGTCTTTAAAACATGAGAGGCTTATTCTCTCACAGTTCCAGAGACTAAAATTTGGAAATCAAGGTAACAGTGGGATCATCATACCTCTCAAATTCTGAATAGAACCTACCTTGGGTCTTTGTAGCTTCTTGGTCATAGCTGTCAATCTTTGTGTTCCTTCACGTGTATCTGCATCACTCTGGTCCCTACCTCTGTTTTCAGATGGTATTCTCCTTGCACATCTTTGCTCTGTATCCATATTTCCTTCCTTTTGTCAGTACACCAGGCATATTGGAGTAAGGACCAGCCCTAATCTATGATGACTACATCTTAACAAAATTATATGTGCAATGACCCTACTTCCAAATCAAATCATATTCTGAGGCACTGGAGGTTAGGACTTCAGCATAACTCTTTGAGGGCACAATTCAACCCATAACTCTGTGTGTCTTTGTTGTACATGTTACTATGTGCATTTGTGTTTCTGCATGTGAGATATACCAATAAATACGAGAAAAAGTTTATCTTTCCATTTGTATCAATAGTTTTTCTGACCACTACTTTGAAATTATCTGTACCCTTTCTTTAGAAAAGATGGATAAAGCCAGTTCCAAACAAGCATTAAAACTTTTCATGGCTCTCTTGCTGCAAGCCAATTACTTGGCCATCCAGGCCTTTCTCAGCATGCGTGGTGCTTTCCCACATTATCTCATGTTGGGGTTGATAATGTAGCACCAATTTTCAAAGGTTACTTTGATTAAAATATTCTTCTTGGTCTTGCATTTCTTTATGTTTTATATTTAGTTACGCCTCCTCTTTTGTGATCTAGATTTATTTTCTTTCAGGTTATTTTGCTAAGCTGTTCTGAGCTAATTTTATTACTGTTTTGATGGCGGGAGTCTAGCAGGGTGGCCTTTCTGAAAGGCAAGCTTTACTGATTTCTCCAGGTTCATAAATATTAATAAAGTGTTACTATGGCTCTATGTGCTAAAACATTGTTGTGGATATTGTGCAAGAAAGGCATTTTATAATTTCATGCAGATCTGGAGTCGCAAGAAAATAAGGCAATGACATTTGGTGACACATAGTATCTAAATGTTAATAGTGGACATTGCTTATCAAAAATAAGTAGTTCTCTTCTAATGCTCATATTCTCACTTGCACGAGAATGTTTTCTTTTTTAATTTGCACTTTATGCCTTGTAATTTTGTACTTAATAAAACAGTGAGGAAAGAAGTCAGCTAGAATAGGAGAATTGGG
>RJWT010037924.1:0-12965 GCA_004365215.1 Cuniculus paca
ACAATGTCTGCCATGTCAGTGCCAGACAGTGAACAAATGTGTCACTCTTACCTAAAGTTAATTACTAGTGATGATACACCTGCTTTATCAAAGCAGAGTAGCATCAGTGGGCCAAATCAGTGGATGGCCCAAAAGCCCTCCTGGCTGATTCAGGATGCAAGGTATTAGGGTAGAGGTCCTAGTGTGCACACAAGGAGAAGAGGGGAGAGAGAGCGATGGTGCGTGAACTTTACTTTTGTAATCTGATCTTTGTATTTGCTAATATTGTTCATATACCTAGTCCCCAAAGGTGCACTCTTTAACAAAGAAACTGAAGAGGAGGAAACAGCAAGAAGTTGGGGGTAGTAAGTCTGTTACTGTGAACTACTATAGCATACAGGTTCACCCATGAGCCTGCACCCCAGGAATCAGCAGCAACAAGCGATAATGCGAGTGACCCCTTTATAATCCTAACCCCTCATACTATTTTGTATGTTAGACTTTACAAAGCAATTTTACACTTCTCATTTATTTCTCCCAATATTGGGAAAAGTATGAAAAATATTTTATCCTGCTTCGTTTTGTCTTTAAATAGTGTTATAAGCAGTGCTGTGCCCACAAACAACACAAAGATGACAACCTTGTCCACATGGTGACCTTCTCCCATTCCATCTACCAATCCCATTCTACATCCCATAATATCCTGCTAATGGAACTCATTTGATTCCTTCATATGTATTTCTAAAAGGCACGCATTTTATTTTAGTATTTTAACTTTATGAAATGGGCAGCATGCCACATGAGCATTGGAGCCTTTTTTAAAAATGAGTGAGTTACATCCACACCATTGTTCAATTTCCTGCGAGATAATATTCCATTATATGACCAGCTATGTCACAGTTTGCCCATGTACTTCAGCACTGGGCATCTGAATTGTTGGATATTGAACAGCATTACCATTTGCATTCTCGTACATGTGTCCTGGCACACAGGAGCAGGTAAATCTCTTGGCTATAGCAAAGTAAATACCTGCATGGTACAGTTAGTTGCTGGGTAGTGGAGGAAGTGAATGTTTGAACCTGAAAATAATATCAAACTATTTTCTCAAATGATAGGACCAAAGTTTATGCCTGACAGCAAAGTATAAGAACACCCCTCACTCTGCATCTCCTCCAATGATAGGGTTGATACAAATGACCAAGAATGAGAAGTAAGCATGGATCTCAAAATAGTGTCCTCAGAGACAAGTGAGGCTACTTATCTTACAGTTATTTACTGGTTATTTTTGTTTGATTTCAAAAGCCTTTAGATGCACAGAAGCTGTTTAGTGCACTATAGGCCCCACTACCCCTTAATGACTTCCACAAGGACTAATTCACACATTTATATTGTCTATCTGGCCCCTGCAGCCACTGAGTTTAAGATCTCTGTGATTTGTAAAGTTTATGATTTTAGACTTCTAGGAGAATTATTTATAATGGTTCCAAGCCCCTGCCCCAAAATGGTACTTCCTAAAAGAATGCAGGATTAACTTAGTTGAATGCCTTTCGGATTTTTGATAAATTATAAAATTTGATAAAATAGAAGCTGTGGATATTCTGCACCCAACAAAGTGAATTATAACTTAAGGAGTTAGCATCATTCAAATTTGAGTGACAGGTACAATTGGGATGATACTTGAGAGAAATAGAAGTCATGTACTGCCACAATTAATCCTTACACGA
Organism: Cuniculus paca; assembly: GCA_004365215.1. Lineage (NCBI taxonomy): Eukaryota > Metazoa > Chordata > Mammalia > Rodentia > Cuniculidae > Cuniculus > Cuniculus paca. The sequence goes on from RJWT010037924.1 coordinate 1,704, forward strand.
AGCCTTAGATGTGTATATTATCATCCTCATTTTATAGGCAAGGAAAGATAATTGGCTTCTCAAGCTAATATACAGGAAAGCTGGGATTTGAATTTATAGATCAACAGCTGGATCTAAAACCCATGTACTGTATACTACAGCCTCTCAAATAACACTAAATGTCTCCTTTCTTAGGGCCCTGTCCAGTTTTATGAAAAGCCCCTAATTTAATCCTAGAAGCTCTGCAGTGTCAACAGCAAGTGACTATAGTACTTGTACTCATTTTGTCAATAAGGAAACTGAGGTCCAGGGAAATTAAGGGGCTTACCTCACATCATGCGGTAAGTACGTGAAGGCACTAGAGTATGAACATATCCTCCTCGCACAAACCCCACCTTCTGATTCTACACTGATTGCACCTGGTGGATGGACCCTTTTTGAAAACAGAAAACCAATGAAGTTCTTACTGAAAAAAAGCCCAGAGGAGAGGTATAGAAGTTGATGGTCCCAGAAGGGCTGTGTCGGGGCAAGGAGAGAACAGTTTTCCCTCTACAGATGTTAACACTGAATTTTTCCACAGGTATGAGGGCTGCACTGTGGGTGCAATTATGTCCTTTGAAAGCTGTTAAAATAGGAGGCAAACACCACAGCCCAGAGATACATTGCTTCTTCTGCAAAGGAAAGCGACATTAGGGGAAATCTCGCAAATGACAACAAAACCAACAGGGTAAGGATCTGCTCCGTGGAGTTTCCAGTGTGAGCCCTTTTTCTGAAAGTAGGAGATTTGGAACATTGAAAGAAGAAACTGACTGATCACTTTTGGCAATAAGTTCAGCTTTGAATTTTTCCAGTCCCAGTCAGCTTCCCTAACTAATAGGTCCAGCTAGGAGTTAGACTGTAGAGACTGACTTCAGAATAAACCCCATGGAGCCATCAGTGGTTCATTTCCAGTAATAACACTGATTTTATGTCTACAGAGAAAGTGAGAATGTCCCTGAAAGTCTGAGATGTCATCAGCACCAGCAGCTCCAAGCTCAGATGGAAACTGTCTCTACCCTGGACACCCTCAACCTGGGAAAGCCCTAGGAGGGGACCATTCAGCTACCTTCAGGGACGGAGCTAGATGCAGAAGATGCAATGATAAATGAGATAGACCTGGCACTCAAAGACTTGCAGTTTAGTAGGAAAGCATGTTTAGAAACAGGCAGACATCATCAGAGTACTATATGCAATGACAGAAGCATCCAGAAGAAGAGTGAAAGGGTGATTAAGACAAAAAACATAACAGAAAAGGAGATGAAAGAGCCACGTTGAGGACAAGTATAATAATCTGTTCCATCTATTTGATCTCAAACCTATTCCTTGAACTCTTTGTCTCGAGTTATTTCTTGATGAAAGAGGCAGAGTAGCAATCTCTCATGTGGCAGATAATTAACACTTTGATTTATAGACCCAAGATTAGGTGGTCCCAAGACTAAAGCACAAATGTATCACCTTGAAGCTGTTCTTACAGTTTGCTACCTTTTCCTTCGATAATGTAGAAGACAGCTCTCTCCCCAAGCTTCCTCCAGCCATATCTGGATTCCTTTCATACCTGTAAGGACAGAAGATGAGCAGATGCCTGTCAGCAGCAGCGTTCTCTCTCTTATCTTCCTCCCTATTATTCAGTGAGAATAGCAACCCCTTCTGTTGTTTAGGAATCCTCACATTTGAACGCATCTCTATCTCTGTGACCCTTAGATCGCCAGACCCAACTGCCTCTGCTGTCTTCTCCAGAGAAAACACAGGTTAATTTTGTTTCCAAGTAGTAGAAAAGCTAAGTGTATGTGTGTTGGGGGAAGAATTGGCATCACCTGATTCCAGGCAATTTTAGCATCCCAACTCCATCGCCCCCCTCCTTCCCAGTAAAGTCAAACAAAGCAAACCATTTCAGTCTGGTCTTTCCCTTTTCCCAGCACTATACAAACCCAGTTACAGATGGCATGCATGAAGTGATGCTCCAAAACTCCCCAGTGCCCACTCCCTTCCATCAAGCTGGTTCCTAAATATGTGGATGTAGCAGACTTCAGAAGGGGAAGCAGTGTGGTCGCGCAGTGTGAGCTTTGGCACACTGGAGCCCGGGCTGTGCCAGGGTAGTGGTGCCCGAGTCTCACCCGCTCTGATGCAGCACTCTTGGAAAGGCATCTGGTTGCCCCACTGCCCACATGATGGGGGTCAGATGTAGAAAGCCAAGTCTGTCTCTTTCATGCGCCCTGGCTAGTAAGTAAGGAAATTCATGATAAAGCAGAGAGAAAGGAAAAAGGGAGATGATCCAGGGAAAGGGAGTAGAGCAGTTTAGAGGGAGCATCCTTAAATATTTTTCTCTTTACTAATTCATTTTCCTATCGGCAGCTGCCAGAAGGGACACCTGAGTAGAGCCCGACGTGGAAGTGTAATAAGTTATTTCCGATCTTTCTCCCTTGGGAGTTTCTGTGCTACTATTGATGCTCTTCCATACTCCCGTCCCCAGTCATGCCAGGTTCCGCTCGCAACACTTAGCAACTCTAATCCTACTTGTGTACGGCTATTTAGTGTGCCTGAAGCACAGAATAAAATGTTTCACATTTATGTCCTCATTTAGTGTTCAGGTAGGACTAAAGGCTGATACTCTTTCCACAATTTTTCAGAAGTAAACCAGAGATATTAAAGAAATTGCCGAGATCACACAGCTCTTAAAGGATGAAGCCAAGATTCAAACCGAGGTGTACAGAACTTCAAAACTTTTATCTCTAAAGGATCTTGTCAACCTCAGTGAGCTGTCATAACAGAGCAGATAAGCGTTACCTGAAGCTCTCTACCTTGGAGATATTTACATTTTAATAGCCTGCCTCTTAACAAGGCTTCAATGAGCAAAGAAATGAATTGCTTGTAATGCTATTTGGGGCACTGTAATAGGTCACAGAGGAAATACAAGGGGTCAGGGGTGTCTCAAATAACAACAATCTAAGCTCAGTTCCATATAATGAAGCCCAGCTCATCTGAAGGAAGGACAAATCTTCCGCTTTGCATTTTATTCAGATAGAAATTGTGCTTATTGGGGATTATAACCAAGAGAAATTTTATTGGGATGTAGGAAAGCCTTCCCAGGAGAAGAGCCTGTGGTTGTTTGATAGATGACTACTACACACACACACACACACACACACACACACACTCACACACGTACACACACCCCTCCAACCTAGGAAAGGTCTAGTTCTCTGCCTGGTCACAGAGAGGTGAATGAGGTGATTTTCCATCTGAGATCAACTTGGAACCCTTGATCTTAACTTGAAGTATCTCATTTTATTTTCTAAGACTTCCTAAAAACCCACAAGTAGTTGACATTTTCTGTCCTTGAAACACTTTTCTTCACATTCTCTGAAGTAAACTAAAAAAGAACACTTTCCCGGACCTGAGTCACAAGCAAGTTGTTCAGCCAACAGTACTTCAGGACCCTGCTGCCGCTTTCCTCATGACTTTCAGATCTGTCTGGAGGAGGAGGTCTGCCGTGATGGTCCAAGGTGAATTTCCGTCCTCCTGGACCAGCCCTTGAAGGAAGTTAGTTCCTGACAAGCTACCAAACACAATGCCTTAAACACAAACGGCAGATTCCCAGGCCTATATTCGTCTTGTCTCTCCCTTTTGTGGTGTAGGGAGTTCTGGTCTCCACAGCTGGGCTCCCCAGGAGTTAGGGTGCCCCACCATTCTCAGATGTTCCCTCACTCCTTGCCCTGCCCCAACCAAAGGACTCCTCCCAGAAGGGAGAGAAAAGACAGCTCACTAGAGGAAAGCCCAGTCACATTCCCTAGATGGACCATTGGAGTTCTTACCACATGCAAATCAAGAATGGAAAGACATGCAAACAGAGCCTGCGTTCATTCCTGAAATCCACAGGCAGAAGAGCAGGACCCAGTGCTGCCTTTCTAGGCTCTCTTTATCATTGTAACACAGGTCAAAGCCCTGAAGATTCTCATTCCAGCCTATCACAAACACATGCACTCTGATGCTTTCACAATTGGCTACAGTGCCACAAGGCGTCTTGCCCCGGGCATTTGCACCTCAGAAAGGATGCTTAAACCTGTCAGTGCTTCCCCTCAGAATAAAGACCAAAGTCCTGTTACAGAGCCTGACAGGCCCCTCTGCAGTCTGCTGCCCCCTCTACCTCTCTGAGCTTATTTCTCACTGATGGCCTGTGTTCTCCCCTCACCCTGCTCCAGCCAAACTTACCCCCCTTCCAGTCTCCAGCTGAGGGTCTTTCCCCTGGTCACCCTTTCTGTGGGAATAACGTTTCCCCAGAAATCTCTTCGTCTCACTCCCTGACCACGCCAAGTCTTCGTTCTAAGGCTACCTTTGAGCCACGCTCAGAAGGCCGCAACCTTCCCACACACTCCCTAAACATCCTCTACCCTGGGCTATTTGTTCTTTTTCCACAGCACGTACTGTTTTGAACCACACTATCTAATTTATTTGCTTGTGGTGTTTATGGCTTATTTTTCTCAGCACTAGATGTAAAATCTACGACAGAGAATTTTTCAACTTTTTTCTCAGTAATGTATCGGAAAGGTCTAGGATAATGCTACATAATAGACACTCAAGGAGTGTGAGTTGAATGAGCGCTGCATGAAAACAATACACACCTCTAAGAGAGGAATTTCAGGTACTGCGTGGTATCAGATATCCATGTCTCCCTGCATCCTAGCTGTCCACCCTGACGTGTGCAGAGCAAGCCGCCACACCGCCTGTATTTCTCACAGCCTTGGTCCTTAGCCCATTTAGATCTGTTTGGCTTTACACATTTCTCACTTTGCACTCCCCACTGTAGACTCAAAGTGCCCTTCATCCCTCAACTTGCTTTATTTGTGTGCATTTCTCACTGGCTTCCCTGTTCTGGTTCGGCTTTCCTGGGCCTGTAGGTCAGCAGGGGGTCAAGCCTGAGTGCTGGGCTCCCCTGCAGCCTCCTGCTTGGTGCTCAGGGGCCCCTCCCAGTGCATGTGACCCTAGGAAGAAATAAAGCTCCTGAATGTATCCTCTTTCACTGTTGTCAATAATACCTGAATGCATTCAAGTCAATAACAACAAGCTCTCCACTCTACCAGGAAACAAGTTTAATAAAGACCATGATGCATAATTATGTCTCTCTTTGTTCTGAATATCAGAACTAACCTTGAATTCATACATCAATATGACAAGACCAAAACATGTAAAAATCAGAAGCCACAACGATGACAAACTGTCCCCAAACTGCACACCTGTTTTACAGAAAATTTCTCCTGATCTAACTCTGACAGCAAAAATCAAATGATACTTTACTTTTCAGCAGCAACTCAATCTCAAAGCTGGGAGACATTTTTTAACCTGTCAACAGCCAGACTGCCAACTTTATGGCATGGAAACACGGAGCCCTGCAGGCCCAGGTGGGGCTGATGTGTGTGAGTGCTGCCGACTGCTTCACAGGCCCGTTATGGCTTCAAAACGTCAGCGTGGACATTAATCACAAACCCCTCCCACACATACCTATCATTCCCCACTGAGCAGGACCCTTCCTTTCCACAGCATAAATATACCTAGCAGGAGCATGTCACTTTCCAGACTCCAGAAGACGCTCAGATCCGTAACCTAATTTTACCCCCCATCAAGCACATGCATTGTGAAAGTGGAAACTGCGATGGGAAACAAGTCGGGAGGTAAAAAGCTGGGAGGACTTGCTCCAGATCTTGGTGCAGCGTGAAATGTGGAAAGGAAAGTGATCTAGAGGGGCTTAGGGCCAGTGTTATGAGGAACATAGGAGGCATAAGGAATAGTAACCTTGAATTCCATTTCTAGGGCTCAGCCTGCTCCTCCTGCCTGGCCCCATCCCTCAGTACTCCGTGCTGACACTCCTGTGCCTAAGTTCGTTTCACACTGCCAACTATTTTCATTCATCTCCTCATCCTAATGCCGCACAAGCGCCACTGCACCTGTTGATGTGTGGTGTGCTGATTTCGGGTTCAGACGCTGCACATCCCTCGTGAACAGTCCCCGCCTGGCTGTGTGCGCTTGCGTCACACTCTGACCCTTGCACCTATTATATTGTTTCACAGCTGTTGTGCATCCCTCTCCTCTAAGGGCTTCTTCGGGACAAGGGCTGCTTGTCCTCAGCTCCATTCCCCCAGATTTTAGCACAGTGCTCGATGTGGAAATTTGCAACCCAGATGCATAAGTTTTGAGAAGTGGCATAAAGGACGATCGTGCCCATGAGAAGAGGGTACATGCCTCAGAGTCCATATCCTGCTCTCCAAGAGCCTTACAGCATACCAACCCTCAGGCCTTGGACACAGGCTTACACATAGTGCCAACTCAGGGGGACCCCTCACTTCAGAAGCTAGAGGCTGAGGACCCCACAGACCCACTGTTCCAAGATTCTTTGAGAAAATTCAACGCAGAAAAGAGAAGACTTAACAAGGACTAAAACACAAAAAAGGGTTGACTGGGGAACTATGGAAAGGGCAGAGGAGCAAGTGGGAACTTCCAATCGGAGGAGCATCAGCTGCATCTCTTACTGAGACCTGAACGTGGCAGATTCCGAGAAGTCAGTGCTGAGTGGCTGGACCCTGCATCCCGGAAGGAGAACAGTGGAACAGCAGGAAAGCACATGCATATGCAGTGGCCCAGCGGCAGTTGGTTTCACCTCCATGAAGCCTCACTCCAAATCCCTCTTGCATCTGGAGCCACTCTCCTACAGAGACACACAGACATACACACATACACACACACACTATGGTTTAGGACCAAACTCAAACACCTACGGTGGTGATACGACTTGGATCTCTCTCAGTCACCCATACCAATCAGTTCAATCCAAGTACCCCATTAGGTCAAGTCCAGCAAGGCCTGGTAACACAAGCAGGGATAACAGGTCTCCTGCCTGCATTGGGCTCTGAGTTGGGGGGACCCCATAATCACACATACTGCTAGGGAGGCCCCCAACATGGACCGTAGTAGAAATACTGGGATTAAGAGAAGGGAGGGAGGAGCTATCTTAAGGACATGAGACCAGTGTGCATGAGCCTGGGTGTGGAAGTTATCAGGGCCACTTGGTGTGGCTATGTACTCCTCTTGTAGTGTCCCTGTCACAATCATGGTCCCCCACTCTTGGGAATAGCTAGTATGTTCTCCCAGTAGTGGCAAAAGTCAACCAGAAAGCCAACAGCAGAGTCTCTGGGTTCAAGCAGCTCCCTGTGCTGGGACAGGGAAAGGTGCTGGACCCCAACAGCCAACCATGGGGTAAGGACAACTCACTTGGCAACTATGAAATGCATGACATCAATGAAACCACTACACATAAGTGCTTAGAGCGGTGCCTGGGTAAAATCACCTTGCAGCACCTTTATGTCTTCTCTACAGCATCATTTCATGTTCTTTAACATTTGCTTTCAAACTTGACCCACCAGTTTTAGCCTCCAGTAGAGGGGTAAGGACAGCATTCCCCAGAAATCAGGGGATTCCAAATGGAGACAGCTCCCTCGCTGTGTAAGCAGGCAGCAAGCAGGTGAGGATCATGGAGGCCATGCTAGCAAAGGATTTGGGGGTCACAGTCTGGGACTATGAATGCCAAAACAGTTCTTTCAATGGGGCATTCCTGCAGAGTGGGCCACCAAAGGCTTCCGAGCAGTGAACTGCTCTAACCAGGTCTCTGCTGGCTTTCCTGTGACTGGTGCCAGCACCTCAGAAAGTTAGCACCCTGAAGAGGTGTTAATTCTATTACCTGAAGGTGTGGAAGGCCCTTGCCACCTCTCCTGTCCACACCCATTTCAATACCTGAGCCTGATATGTGTGCAGGGAATTCTGAGGCTCTCCAATGCCAAGTACTAGACTAGACCTGATGGCTGACAGTCAAGCCGCAGGTAAGTCTAAGAGAACTCCAGGCCTTTCTATGCATAACCTTCTCCTAACAGCACTCTTGTGCCTCAGTAGCTCAAGCCCAGCAAAGGATACTCTACTCTCATTTGAGGCACAAGTTCTGCACCATCTCTGAAGGCTCCTGAGGAGATGTCTTCCTCAGGAGCACGCATTCATTTCGTTGCTAATATGTGGCACTGACCATACCACGGGGATCAGTTCCCACTGGACAACACACCCCCTTATCTGGCTCCAAGAGTAGCATTTGTGAGTTGGTGGGGGGCCATTGGTCCCCTAGCCTTGGCACTTTAGGTCATTTGAGTGAAAGCAAATAAAATGGAATCATTAGGACAAGAATGAAGAATAGTATCACCATCCTCACTCTCTGAGGAAAAAAAATACAGCTTATATTTCAGGTTGATTGCAATGAGGTTTCCCCCAACCTGAAATCTCTGGCTTCCCAGGCTTGAGTGAAGTGGAGCAGAAACTGCAAAGTCAGTAGAAGTAAGACTTTTTTCTTCCTGATTCTGGGTTACCCAGGACTGGAGAGTGTTTCCATGACAAAATAAATAATCTGATAGTTACAAAGAACATACTTTCACAAACACAAAAATTGGACATATGGTTTAACCAGCACATGAGAGACATTTATTTTTAAAAAGCTCTTAAAACTGGACTGTTCCTCAAAAAAGTTTGGCACATGGTCACTTTCACACAATGCCCCTGCTAAAGAAAATACAGAACATGCAGTCCAGGATGAACTAATTAACGCAAATCACTAATAGCAACGACTGCTAACCCACGGTCCAAGCACAGGAAGGATTCCCAGGCACTCCGCTCTTGAGCTGCTCGTGACCCTCAGGAGCTAAGCTAGTGGCCTGGGGGGCTCCGAGTCGGAAGACAAGGGGCAGACTCGGACACTCCCAGAGCTTCTCTCAGGGATTTAACTATCTCTATCTCTTTTATGTACATCTTCAATCAGGATAAAGTAACAACTTTCTTCCCTTAATACCTAAGAATCGCTTCATATATAGCTCACGTTGAGACCCCAACATGCATACACACACATTCCCATCTCTCTCTCTCTCTTTCCGTCTCACACGTGCGTGCATGCATACACACACACACACTCGCACACATGGACAGAGCTGTAAAAGCAAGTTCCATTTGGTTGCAACTCCTAGGGGGGGATGCAAAACGGAGCCCAATTTGCATAATATGCCAGACAAGCCCTCCGGCCCCTGAAACTTCACACCTGTCTCCTGCCAGTACCCAAAGTGCCATCTGTTTCCCCGGGAAAGCCAGACACCAGGCCCCTTCTTTATGGCTTTGGTAGATGATAAGAAAACCTGGCATGGGGAGCTTTACTCACTCAAAAATAACTCCATGGTATGTAACATACAGTTAGTTACATGAAGATCTCAGGAAAATCCTTGGCAGGATCTTTTTCAAACACTTAGGGTAATGGTTGGGGCATGCAAAAGGGAAACTATTTAAGGACTCAGCCCAGTCCCAAATTATTTCCACTGTCGAGAACTCTACAAGTGAGGAGTTCTATGTGTGGCAGAAAGTTCTACAAAAAAAGGAATGTGGCGCTTCCCGGCAAGAAGCTGGTTCTTCATCTACAGCAACTTGAATCTCAAATCTCTCTCTCTCTCTCTCTCTCTCTCTCTCTCTCTCTCTCTCTCTCTCTCTCCTCCCTCTCTCCCTTCCCTCGTGGTACTGAAGGAAGCTCCAACCCAGCACCTGACACATGCTCAGCAAGTGCTGTCCTACTGACTGACATCTCCAGCCCCCATTTTTTTTGAGCCGTGGGCTCCCCAGTTGCCAGGCTGGCTCCAGAACTTACAACCCTCCTGCCTCCATCTCCTGAGATTGTAGGTCTGCACCGCAGTGCCAGCCTCCTGACAATTTTTCTACCTCTTCACATAAATAATGTTATTCATCTATGCTACTTTGAAATTAAACTACCCAGTTAGGAGAGAAGAAGGAAATTTCTTCTTTCGAGCCTCCACGGACGCACCTGAGCAAATCCCTGTAGCGTGAAACCAGGACGAGAGAGGAACAGGATGGTTTTGGTGGCTTTAGGCACAGGACAGTCCTGAGCAGGAGGACAGATGGCAGTGGTGTGTGTTAAGACTGGCATCACTCACATTTTGGACCACTGGGTAGCTCTAGCATGCTCAAGATACGGAGCAGCCTCCTGGGCTCTACCAACCAGATGCCTATAGCCCCTCCATGTTGCCCCCATTTGTAAAAACCAGACATATCTCCAGACATTTCAAAGTGCTCAGGTGGACAAACACCATCTCTGTGAACTGCTGGCCTTACTGAGCCTTCACCAAAGACTATTATTTGAAGGTATGTGGGAGGCAGACAGGATTACGAGGCAGCATTGATTACTCGAAACGGTGTTTCCTTGTCTAGCAGTCTGTGCCGCCCAGAAGGGGCTGCGATTTGCAAGGAGAGAGACCCTTCCCACCATCTGAGCTGTGCTGTCTTTGCAGTGCACAGCCAGTTCCTGGCACTGGGACCCAGTGAGTGGCAGGCGGGATCCGACTGCTTTCCCAGACCTGGACTCTCTGTGCCAAGTTTGGTGTGTGTGTGTCAGCAGCCGGGGTGGGAGGGGGATCGTTACAAAACTCATAAAATAAATGACTAAATAAATGGAACCTCTTGTCTAAAGAATGCAGCGATAAGATAAATCATTTTGAGTCCTGGGAAAATTATCTCCACCATCCTGCCCGGGTTTCTCTGTTCAGCCAGAAAACACTTTAATTTATCTTCTGAAATTTTTCATCCGCTAGAGGAACATTAAGTATTTCTTCTTATTCTTCTTTTTAGGTTTTTTTTTTTTAATATTCCTCTCTTAACAAAGGTGGGTTGGCTCCCAACTCGTTGGAATAAAAGCTGCATTAGCCTTAGGCACGTAAGGCCTGTGGGGTTGGCTCAGGTTCAGGGCCAGGCAGAAGGATAAAGAACCCTGACACTCATTCTTCACGTAATTAGAGTTGGTAAAATAAACTGTGTGCATTTCATTAAAGGAATGGATCCATCAGGGCCAGGACAGGGCGGGAATCCCATGCTCACAGCACTAGGCTTTTGTCTCAAATTAACCCCCAGCTGACGCCCACAAAAAGGTTCCCGCCGAGTCACTGGGCGGACATTCCTGTACCCCACCCCACATCTTTATGATTACTGCCTCCGAGCCCAAGTAGCTTCCCAGCTAGCTCAAGCTTGGCACGTACTTTCCCTGAGTGGCCCAGGCTGGGCTTGAACTCCTATCCTCCTCCTTCAGCCTCCCAGAGTGCTAGGATTACAGGTGTGTGCCACCACGCCTGCCCCACCCTCAGGATCTCCTCTCACCCGCCACACACGGGCTCC
>RJWT010037925.1:0-12974 GCA_004365215.1 Cuniculus paca
CCCAAAAGACAGCTTTATCATTATCTTTTTTTTTTTTTTTTCTGAGATATGGTCTTGCCGTGTAGCCCAGGCTGGTTGCAAACTCACAGAAAATACTCCTGCTTCAGCCTCTCAAGTGCTAGTATTACAGGTAGCTTTATCATTATTAAATGAGTGAAACCAGTATTATCAAAACTGTATTTAGCATGCTCTTATCCCAGTAGGGTATGCAGTTCGCCCCCATTACACAGGTCACATGCACAAACACTGCTGAAGAGGATAAATGGAAGTCTTTCCTGAAGATATGGTTGTAAACAATATCAAAACCCTATGCTCAGTCTTTTGATGCAGCAATTCCACGTTGAGAAATTTATTCTAAAGAACAAGAGACGGGGAAAAGATTTATCAGAAAGTTGTTTATAAGAATGTTATGATAGGAAAAATCAGAAGCAAAGCAAATGTCCAGAAAAATAGGAAGATTAACATTAGAATTTTTAATAACAGGAAAATGCTTATGCTAGTTTCATCTGTATATCTAAACATATTGAAAAGAAGATGAATACAACAAATTGAAATAGTAACATATCTCTTGATGGGATTATGGGCAATTTTCTTTTTCTTTTTTTTCTTTCCTATATTTTTCAAGTTTACGCAGTATATTACATTGTTTTTGCAATCAAAAAAAATGGATGCTTTTATAGAAACTGTACCATTATAAAAAGAGGGAAAATCTGGTTACCAAAGACATTAAAGAATAACTATTACACATAATTTAAAAATCATAATTTTTAAAATTTGAATTTTATTAGTAATGTTTATACTATATAACAAACACTCATTGTGGGGAGTTGGTACATATATGTGATAGACCTTAAATTTTTTTAACTTTCCCTTGACCCCCCAAAATCATAATTAATCTGCCTATTTTCTTTCTGACATGACAGCGTCAATACAGATGCTTGTAACAATGATAAAAGAAGCCAGAGGGAAAGTTTCTTGAAGGAAAACCAATAGCAGAGTCAGATATTTTCTATTCCTTTGGATAGACTTTGAAGAGAAACAATCTTAATTAACAAGCTGCAAAGACATCTGCATAAAGCCTAGAGTAAAAGCATAAAAATTCAAATATCAAGCAAGGGATCACCATTTCTCAGCAGCTCAACTACTACCAGCAACTTGCCAAAGACCTTTCTCACAAATGTATAGATCCCTGGGCACACCACCACACTGCACAGCTTTTCTTGCTCAGCTACCAGGTGACTTAAATTCTGGCTAACAAGATGTATGTATCAATGTTTAAGGGATTTCTTTAAAAGATGAGTACTTTCTTCTTTCCTTCGTCCATCCTACCTCTTAGAATATGAATATAAGGCCACAGCTCAAATACCCATTTTGGACGGTAGCGGGAAATGCCCCTCCCCCACACCAGTACATTTCAGTTGGTTAGTTGCCCAGGTAACAGTTCTGGTTATAGTTCTTGTCACTTTTGATTCTTAGAAATGGTTGGTCACTGTGATACATAGCTGGTAACTATAATACATATTGTAAGAACCAGTCAAAGACAGCCAAGTACTCTGCCTTTGTACTTCCCCTTCAGACTCCATAAAAACCTTCCTCCCTGACCCTTCAGGGCCTAACATTTTGAAGGATAATTGATTCCCTATCAGTACCCATCTGACATTAAATAAATCTGCCTCCAAATTCTGGATGACTTTCAGTGTTTGTCTGCTGTGGCAGGACCACAAGACAACACATGAACTGTAAAACAGTATAAAGAGCAAAGATCCCTGATGACTCCACAGTGCTGCTCTGCAAGCCCTGGACTGTTGGCCTTCTTGTAAGACTCCTAGCTTCTTTTCAGGAAGTGGGAAGGGAAATACATTGCTATCCTGCTTGAGCCTTTTGTTACCTGAGTTTCTCATTACATAAATCTAACTGTAACTGACCAGAAGGAGACTGAGTGCATGCCAGATGGGTAGGGTGAGGTCTAGGCAGGAGACCAGTAATTTGGGGGTATGGGGGTCTGACAGCAAAAATACCTTCCCCTAGTGGGACTCACTGAGATCAAGAAGCAAGAAAAGATGGATGGGTAATATAGGTTCTCAGCAGGAACAAACTTTAGGCCATTCCTTGCAAAGAATTTTCTATGCATCATTCCAGGCAACTAAAATGTTTGACACTAAAATAATTGTTCTAAACCACCATTCAGATCACTGTGCTACAATTTTATTATTACAGAGTAACAATCTTCATTTGAACTAGCCATTATCGCTTGCTTCTTTTATATTGACAAATTTTTCAATTTCTCTGCCTTTTCTCCTTGCCACAAACTCCTTTCCTTACCATAATGTAATCATAAGCTAGTGCCTAGCCTCATTCTCTATGCTGTAACAATGGCAGGCAGAGCAGGCAAAAAGCTCATTCTCATGATCTAGGTCACTGTGTGTTCCCTTCCCCCTGGCCTCTTTCAGAGTCCTTTCCTCCCTTAAATAACTATTGTTTTAAGCTACTATGTTTCAGGTTTCTGGCACTACAAGACAAAGGAACTGACCCTTTTGTTTTAGTTACTTGAATCAAAATATCTGACAGCCTTTAGAGGAAAAGGTTTATTTAAGCTCACAGTTTGTAGAGGTTTCAGTCCATAATGAGCTGGCTCTAAGGTAAGATTGCATGGCACACAGGAATCCTAGAGGAGAAACACTTCATGGCAGGCAGAAGGTAGCAAAACAAGCAAGCAAGGGACAAGACAAGCCTCTTTCTGTCCTTTATACTGCATCCAGGCTACTGAGATTATGGTGGTGCCAAAGCAATCAGTGGACTCACTTAGTAGCTGCCCACCCTTGATCCTAGCATTGCACAATTAATCATTCACTCCAGATGCAGTTACCTCTAAAAAAGCCCCACTAATGACCACATGAAGCTTTGAGGGGGACATCTAAACACAAACTGCAACACCTTTTTTCACAACAGGGTTGCAGTCTAGCTCCTGGCACACTGTCAGTAAGGCATCACCTTGGCTAGAACTGTGGCTTTTGCATCCTTGCTGGATGCACAAGTGCAGTTTCTGCTGGGGGTGTCACTAAAAGACTTGGTGTGTTTTGGGGCTGCCTATCCTCATCAGGCTAATCAATATGGGTACCCTGTCTTCAGGGATATTATTCTTAGCAATATATGTACCCAAGCATAAGCTTAAAAGTTGTACACAAGACAGTCTGGTCCAAATTACCTAACAGAAGGGTAGTACAGGGAGAGACTTACTCTACTGGAGTTTGGATCTATGATCATCAGTAGTATTTGCAGAACTCAGAGGAACAGTTAAGTTTCACATATCCCTTTGACAGCTGTCAGCACTAAGCCTTCTGACCATTTGTCTCTCCTATCCACTGCAGGGCAAGTTCTGACCTGGAAGGGCACGAGCATGGGAAGGCAGCCTGATAGGGAACCTTGGGAGTACAGGTGGTGGGCAGCAAGTCAGTCCAGGTGATCAAATGGCAGAGACCAATGAGACCCTAACAATCAAGTCTCCATCAGCAGAGGATGGTAGCGCAACTTAGTCCCATGCAGAGAAATGTCATTGTGGCTGCAGACAGTAGAGTAAAGCTTAGAGGATTCAAGAGCAGGTCACAACTATTAGTAAGATTTCAAGCAGATAACTCAGTCAAGTCCAGTGCATCCTAGCATTGGGCAAGCTTCATGGGACATAGTACATTTGGGGTTTTCTGCTGAACAATGCAGTTTATCTTCTCAGACTGACATTTGGGACATTTTTTATGTTCTATAGTATATTATATTTTTAAGGTTTGCACTGATAACTAATAAGGCCTTGATCAGTTAGGAAAATCCATAGCTTCTGGATGATTCATTCTTTCTTATTTTCCAAGAAACCTTTAGGCTCTGAGCCCTGAAAATCTGTTTCCCTAGCAAGGCCAGGGCGGTATCAGGGTGTATGTGTGTACCCATACATGTGGTACACTTTGGGTGGGAGGAGGGATGTCCATATCTCTCAAAAGTCATGGATAAAAGGCCAAGGGATGAGACCTTTACTACTTCATCAGAGTCCTCATGTTCAGCAATTAATGAGACTCTTCTAGGGCTCGAGGATTCCTGACATGACTTCCCCCTCTTCTCTTGGTCTTCCACCGCCTGGGTTTTCCTCT
Organism: Cuniculus paca; assembly: GCA_004365215.1. Lineage (NCBI taxonomy): Eukaryota > Metazoa > Chordata > Mammalia > Rodentia > Cuniculidae > Cuniculus > Cuniculus paca. Next base: position 4,137 of record RJWT010037925.1, read on the forward strand.
ATACACCTTTTAACTTTGTCTTTATTATTTCGTTTGTGCTGTTCTGGCCATCATTTTCAGTGCACACAAGGCTCTGAACTCCAGAAAAATCTGGATTTAAAAGAATCTAAAATTCTAGGAACAGATCAGAATACGTTTCCTTCTATAAATGAGATTTAAAGAATAAATAACAATATCAACAATAAAATACTGATATGAACACTTACTATATACTAACAGCTGTGCTAAATAGTAATGTGTAAGACTATCTTACACACATAGTGTAGTGATTGAGGCTACAAAAAGGATGGATATAGGTTAAGTAGCCAAACAAATTAAATTAAAATCTCAACCCCTCTGCTTACTTGCTTCTACCCTACCTATCTCATAAAACTGCTATGGAGGAGAAAACTGTGCACAAACAGGAACTGAAACAAAGTAAACACTCCATAAATGTTAGCCAGTTTTGCAACAAAGTGTTAGCTGCTACCATCATCACTTTTCTGAATTCTTATGAGTTAAGCCTTATATTATTATAATCTCCATTTTATAAATAAGGAACCAGAGGCCCAGATAAATTAAGTAACTTATCACCATTACCAGATTACGAAATATGAACACAACATTCTGCAGTTTCTCCCATCAACAGATGAAGTTTATTTTCCCAATCCTTGAATGTGGGCTAGCTTTGTCACTTGTTTTGATCAGAACAATGTAGCATGAAAAACACCATAAATTCTTAGCTTAATCTTTGAGAGGCCTTGCAATGTCCCTCCTTGCTGTTCTTGGGAGTCGGCAAGCACCATGTGAATAAGCCATGAACCACCTGCTGGAAGGTGGAAAATCACATGGAACAAATATGCTCTCACATCCCAGAGGGGGCCCCTGCTCCCTGCAGTCAGTCCTGAACCAGACTGAGAGCTGACAAAGACACAGAACCACTGTGAGTTGAGCCCAGCCCAAAATGCCAACCCACACAATTGTGACCTACATAGACAGTTGTTGTTTTAAGTCACTAAGTTACTTTGTAAGTAGCAGAGCCAGTTTCAAATTTCAGGGAGGCCAGGTTCAGATCATAAACTTTTAATCTTTACACTTCTTTTTACATAAATGGGAAGCAGATATATTTCTGGATGATGATAAGCAAGGCAAGATTAGGTGATATCAAAGAAATACCTAAATTAAACATCCAAAACAGTGCCTCAACAAATGATACTAGAACAACTGAATAGCCTTAGGCCAAAAAATAAAGTGTGATTTAAACCTCACACCTGTTACAAAAATGAATCTCAAATGGATCATGAATTTAAATCATAAAACTTTCAGAAAAAAAAATGGAAAAAATGTGAAGATGTAGAGCTATACACAGAATTCTTAGATTTGACCCTAAATGTACAACTCATAAAAGAAAACTTAAAGCTGGGAATGGCAATCCACGCTAATGCCTATAATCTATCAGGCCAAGGCAGAAAGATCTCAAGTTTCAGCTCAGTCTTAGTAATTTAGCAATTTAGGAAAACCCTATCTCAAAATCAAAAATAAAAAGGTCTGATAGGTGGGGTTTGGGATTTCGTTCAGAGGTAAAACTCTTGTCCAGCAAGAGTGAGACCTTGGGTTTGGCACCAAAAAATTAAAACAAAACAAGAAAAAGAAAAAGAAAAAGAAAAGACAGAAAGTTCTGGGAATGCAGCTCGGTGTGAAGGCCCTGGGTTCAATCCTCAGTATCAACAAAACAAAACGATATAAATTGGATCTCATCAAAATTAACGTCTTGCCTCTGTGAAAGACTCTGTTAAAAGACTGAAGCTTCTTAGGGAGGAAATTCAATGCAAGTTGGTGTGGTATGTTTCCAAATCATGTATCTGACAAGGACTAGTATCTATAAGAAAGAATTCTTTAAAATTCCACAGGAGAAAAACATACAAATTCAGTTAAAAATGAGCAAAACATATGACCAGACCCTTCACTGAAGATATATTACATAAATAGCAAATAAGCACATGGAAAGACGTTTAATGTCATTAGTCGTTAGGGAAAACTTAAAGCCCCAATACAGTATCACACGACAAAATGGCTAATATAAAAAAGTAATAACATTGAGTGCTCATGAAGATATAAAGTAAGTGGATCACTCACAGATCCCTGGTGGGAATGCAAAATCTGGTAGTTTCTTGTAAAACTAAACATACAACCATATTGAAACCAACAACTGAAGTCTTAGGCATTGAATCCAGATAAATGAAAACTATGTTCATACAAAATTCTGTAAACAGGGCCAGGGATTTAGCTCAGCAGTTTAAGAGCCTTCCTGGCAAGGTCCTGAGTTCAATCCCCAGTACCAAAAAAAAAACAACAACAACAACAACAACAAAAACTCTGTAAACAAGCGTTCAATACAGCCTTATTCATAATAGAAATAAAAAAGGTAAAACCCAGATGTCCTTCCACAGGTGAATGGTTATACTAACTGTGGTGCACCTTTAACAATAAATACTATGCAGTAATAAAAACAAACCAACTGATACAGCAAGTTCAATGACTACCTAGAGCATCATGTTGAATTTTTAAAAAATCACATATTGTGTGATCCCATTTATATAACATTCCTAAAATGATAAAATTATTAAAACTATAGATTAGTTTTGGCCAGGGATAGGGAACAGGGAATAGTAATAAGAGACAAACATGGAAGATTCTATAGTAATTAAGATATTCTGTATCTTGACTGTCTCAATGTTACCATCTTGGTCAAAATGTTAGGCAAAACTGGGTGAAGGACATAGGGGACATCTTCATCTTATTTCAAAGTCTGACAACTATTTTTAAAAAATGAGTAAAAACAGTCTGCACAAATGATCTGTACAATAGTCATTAGGGAAAATAACTATAGGGAACGCTTTGTTAACAAGTACACATAGTTGGAACATTTCATCAGCAAGCAATCTCTTTGCTTTCGTCCAGTTTTGCCAGTTATATTTTCTCCTTTAAAACCTTGTCTGAAACCCATTCGACCACCAAACCTACTCATCAATGATACATACGCCATCTGGAGACAGCTGTGGACTGGACCCAAAGCAGAAGACGCTGGTTGAAGGGCTGGAATCCAGAGCGGTAAACTTGACTCAACATGGTGAGATGTGGTCACTAATCCAGTATCTGCAGAATGCATTTTTAAAAGTAAATGATGGGGGCTAGGGATTTAGCTCAGTGGCATAAGCACCTGCCTGGCAAACCCTGTTACCAAAAAAAAAAAAAAAAAAAGCAAATGATGGACATGGACAACTCATTTTATTTTCTTCCTCCTCCCCAGCATCTCAGACTAAAAATTTGACTCTCTCGATAAATGTTAGTTCGTTAAATGACTGTGAGCATATCCTGTAGAAGACCAGCATATGGCTAGAAATCTTAGCCTTGAGGACATGGTGGTTATGGGCATTTTCCTGCTATGGGTTAAACTACAGGTAGATATGTCCAATCTGCAGCCCAGTGATTTTCTGTGCAGGTGAAGAACCATCTTGTATTACCTACAAAATACAAAATAATATAGTGAATGTGTGTGTCATAAATTTTCCTTTAAAACTTTTTTATTATAACCTAAAAAAAGAGGGCAAAAACAAAATAGAAAACAGTGGGCCACAAGTTGGACATATTTGCTTTAGACAAAGAATTGTTTCTTTAAAAAAAGATAGGGAACGCCTTCCAACATGTACATGGAAAAATCCTTCATTACTGTAGCTTTTATTATGCTACAGAGACACTGGTGTTTTCAGAAGATAAGAAAAATACTGTACTTTCTTTGCTTGTGCGACTAACTTGTGTTTTATTGATTAGTGGATATATTCCAATCCTTTTTTTTTTTTTCTTTTTTTGTGGCACCGGGGATTGAACTCATGACCTTGCACTTGCCAGGCAGGCACTTAGGCCACTATGCCAGGCAGGCACTTAGGCCACTATGCTATATCCCTGGCCCCTGTCTTTTTGAGACAGGGTCTCACTATGCCGTTCAGGCTGGCCTTGAGCTCACTTTGTAGCCCAGGCTGGTCTTGAACTCACAACGATCCTCCTGTCTCAGCCTCCCAAGTGCTGGGATTACAGGCGTGAGCTACCATGCCCGGCTCCAATTCTCTTCTTAAATGTTCCTCAAAAACCTAGTTAGCATTTAGTCCCATAGTGAAGAAAAGCAAGAAGGAATGGTATGTATTGCTCCACAATTTATACTGCACAAAGATGCAGAAATGGGAGAAAGAAGAGACAGGCAAGACATATCTGCTGTAAAACATATGGGATCAGGCAGGCAACTCAACACGTTAAGGATGTATTTGCTGACTTCCATTTTCTGTATGACACTGAAATATGATACAAGCCCATGATGTGTTTGCCATTTATATAAATTCTTTCAATGATGGTTGCTAAATAATTAGTTACATGTCAATTCTCCAAAACACCTATAGAGAGCCAGAGAGGAAAATAAACAAATAGTGACATTAAACTGTAGTTCTACCTTCTTTATGAAACTTTTCCCTACAGCTCAAACCTTTCAGGTTGGATTTAACCTTTAGGTTGCTTTTACCCGATTCATGTGTTACTGCCACTTTTCCCAACTGGTTTATAAACTTCCTACTGACAGCATGGTAAAAAGGATAAGGAACCCAGGCTTTGAAGCTGGACTTACTTGGGTTTGAGCTGTACTTGCTGTGTGCCTTTTGGAGTGTTATATAATAATTCTGAGCCTCAATTTCCTCATGTGTAAATCAGGGACAATAACGGAAAAGACCTCATGAAATTATTTTGAGAATTAACATGCAAAGTGCTTGAGCATAACAGATGCTCAGTAAACATTTACCTCCTTCTTTTAGGCACTAATAGGGCTTATAATTTTTTTTTTCTCTTCCAGTACCTGTCACAAGCATGAAGAAGTCAATAAAGAGTTACTGATGGGTCTGATCACACATACTTATTAATAAACTGTTTACTTCCCTCTTATCTAAGGTAATTGAAAGCTCTGAATGTCTAAGGTCCACTGAGTTACCCTAGAAGACCTGACCTCAGGCCTCTTCCCAGGTCCACTTTTTCTAGAGTGGAGGAAATTCACTGGAAGTTAAGTCCAATTCCTCACTCCAACAGATGGCTCAGCCTGCCAGAGTTTATTATGCTCTCGAGAAGCAGACAGATAATCCTAAGGAGCAAAGGGTGAGGGTGAGGGTGAGGGGGTGAGGGTGTGAGGGTGTGAGTGTGAGCCTTCATGTCATTAGGTGGGAAAAGTTTCTGACTTTGACTCAGCCCTCTTAAGTATCTTCTTACACGTTCTGAACAGAAAGCCCTTATCACTGATTTAGACATGGAACAGAACTTCAGTCCTAAGAAACATCACCCAGAAACACATGGCTCACCACTTAAACACAAGACAAAGGCTGGATGATAAACCGCACTACTTTAGAGGACAGGAGACAATAACAGGGTGGGGGTGGGGGGACTCCGTTGTACCAGGCAGGCTCACACCCCATATAGCACACATCAGTTGGCGGTGGTGAGTGGACTTCTCGGCCGCGGAGAGGTTCACAAGTGCCCATCGGGCCACGGGGAGCCGCAGACACAGGCCCCTGAGAGTCCTTAGGTGTCCCAGTCCGTTACAAACCGCAGTACTGGCACTGGCACCGCCACCGCCGCCACCACCACCACCGCAGGTGCACAGGAGGCTAGTTCCGGCCTCGGCACAGAAAGCTTGCAGTCTTCAAACCTGCCTGGCCTTCTGCGGCAAGGGTGGTCGCGGGCCTAAAGGCATCTGCAGAGCCTGGCAGTCCGCGCCCTGGCATATGGCACCGCCCCGGAGCCCTGCAGCGCGCCCCGGGCGGCCCGCTGCAGCAGACACCGCTAGGCCCGCGCCCACACCCATCCGCGGGCCGCGACCCCGGCGCCAGCTCCTGTCCCTGGGTGCCCGAGCCGGGGGCGCACACCCGCTCCCCGCATCGCGTACCTGTCTCGCCTGCGCTCTGACAGCCACCCTCCCGGCCGGCGCTCCACGCCAGGCTGATGCAGGCGCCGGCTCTGCCTCCCTTTTCTTCCGTCTACGTACCCCACGAGGACGTCACGTCAGCGGCGTTGGCGTAAACCCAGGCCGCCGAGGCCTACGCTGTTGACGTGGGGCGACCAGTAGGCCCCGGACTGCGCCACGATGTCGGCGTAGGCGCCTTACGAGAATCCCGCCCGCGCTCCACGTGGCGGGTCTCGCCCCAAACCTGAGCCAGCTGGGGTGGGCGGGGCGCCGTGGGTCGCCCACTTCCCTGAAAGTCCCCAGTGTCCCCGAGCCGCCTGGCGAGCCTTTCAAGGGTAAGCTGAGCTGCTGGTGGCTTTCTAAAGGTGTGTTTGTCGGTGTTGACCATTTATATCCTAGGCTTACCTCGGAAATAAGTGGCATCAATTTACAGCGCCTCCCCTCTCCCCGCCCAGCAAACTTTGGCTGTTTTCATGGGAAAATCTGGGCACTACCACCAAATGATTTGCCGCTGAGCCATCTGGAAGTTCACTCTAACCATCTCAGCCCAATTGTTTCAGCAAAGGCAGTTCTCAGCACAATCGTTTCAGCAAAGGGAGTTAGAATATTGCGTTTTGAGATGGTGCTTGTACTGACTGACTGGAATTATTCTGAAGGCAAATGTAGACCGATTACAGATTTTCTTCCTTGGCTGCTTACTGTGTTTTTCTTGGTGGGCACGTTCTTGCATAGGCACATAGTTTGGGATGGGAGCAGTACTTAATTGTGAAGTAGGAGGGGAAAAAATATAGATAGAAAGGAGACAAGGAAAACCATAATTTTAAAATTGTACTTTTAAGAAAAGTGCACCTTCTGGACACAAGTTACCCAGGGTTATCCGTGCTGTATTTAACAGCTTTATTCCATAGGCTAGTTTGTTTCTTCCAGTTCCATCATACCCAAATTCCTAATGGTACTATATGCCCATAAATTAGCCTAGTTGATAGGGTAAAAGGCAGCAAGCTGGCCTTGAAGAAACCGAGCCAAGCGTGGTGGTGCACGCCTGTAACCCCAGCGCTGTCGGGAGGCTGAGGCAGGAGGATCGTTGCGAGCTGGAGACCAGCCTGGGCTAACAAAGTGAGAGCATGGCCAGCCTGAACAGCATAGCGAGACCCTGTCTCAAAACGACAAGGGCCAGGGATTTCGTGCAGTGGCGTAAGCGTGAGGTCCTGAGTTCGATCCCCAGTGCTGGGGGGTGTGGGGTCGAGTGAAGAAACCCAAAAGATCCTGTCTCAAAATGAAAAATAAATGGGAGTGGGTATGATGTGAGCCTGAGGCAGGAGGATTGCAAGTTCAAGCTCAGTCCAGACAACTTAGTGACTTAGTGAGACCCCTGTTTCAAAATTATAGAAAAGGATTGGGGATGCAGTTCAGTGAGAAGGTTCTGGGTTCATTATCAATAGCTAAATTAGGAACTGGGAATGTAGATTGGTGGTAAAGCCTCTTGTGTTTGAGTTTCATTCCCAGGTACCACAAAGGACAGAGAAAAAAGAAGAAACATTTAAAGGGTTCAAAGAATGTTTTTAGGCAAAACATCTGAGATCACCCATCTTAAAGGACATCTTAAAATGTATCCCCAAACCTGAAACACCAGGCACTGCTTGATCTTGTGGGGCCCTCACCCCTCTCTGAGTGTGTACTTCTTTGGACCTAATAAACCTATGCCTCTCACTAATGAGTCTTGAAATTTCTTTTCAGTGAGGAGAGTCAAGAACCTACTTGACAGGCCAAATTGAGGCCCCCATCTCTTGTTTGGGGGAAATCCTTGGACCCTTTCCAGTGACAATGGGAGGCCAGAGACAGGCAAATAGATTCCATGTGCTTTTGAAGTCCTGATAACAGTGCTGAGCCTACTCATTTTCTGCAGTTCCTTTCTTTTTATTTTTAAGTATAATTAAACTTTAGTTACTATTATAGTCTCAGTTCCTCCCCTCACATTTCATGTGTTTAAAACTTGATCTTGTGTGTCACCAGACAAGGAGGTTCCTGAAAGAGGAGATCTTACTTGCAAGATAGGTCATAGGTTTGATTTCCTCAGCCATCATAGAAAACAGTTTCAGGTCATCAGTGAGAGATAAGGAGGGTTTACTAGGCAGAAAGAAGTACTGTAGATAGTGAGAGGGGAGTGCACGTGCTCATACAGTAAGATGCACAAGATTTGGGGCCGAGGTTTTTATGTGGTCTTGGGGGTAACATCCAGGATGTGTATTCTTGGTGTCTGTCAGGTTGCCCATTTGGTTGCCCATGTTAAAATGCAAACTATTTGCAGATGTTTGAAGTTCAGAGATTCTTTGCTCACTTAGTAGTACTGCTTTCTTGAGAATGGAAGTGTGTGGGAGGAAACTGCAGATTCAATTCATAGGTAAAAATCATGGGGCACACATACAGGCTTAGGAATTTTTTTGGAGTTTCTTGGAGGGGAAAAAGGTATTGTAACCTCGCATAATTTTTTTTTTTGCTATGGCAGGTGGGAAGATCTCATGTTTTTATTTTTTTTTTATTTTAAAGAGAATAGAACAAAACAAAACAAAGCAAAGCAAAACAGAATAGAGTCAAACACAACATAGCATTTCAGAACAGAACACTGCAAGCAATACAGGTCTTCAAAACATAACAACAGGAGAGTAACAATGGCTACCCTAGTGTCTCTTGCTTTCTTCAAAATGGTCGTTCATACATTTACAGATGATAAACTCAAACAAAACAAAATAATATAAAACCAGATAAAAGAGTGAAAGCTTTACAGGCCTCCAAATCAGACAACAAGAAACCAATAATGGCTACCTTAATGTCCCGTTTTCTTCAAAAGAGCTGTTCCTACCTTCTCC